>PVJS01004369.1:0-69516 GCA_004027185.1 Glis glis
AAAAAAAAAAAAAAAAAAAATTATTCCCCACAACCTCAGTCCTTGCTTATCTGCTTGGAAAGCATTCAAGTCGGATGCACAAATGGGGACTAGAGAAGGTTTATTTAGAGAAGGGAAGGCACCACACGAGAAAGACCACAAAGAGAGGGGAGTTCCTGGGATGGGCCGCTCCCTGGAATGAAAGACGGCTGGGGACGACGGTTACGTTCCAGAGACGGGGTCTGGAGCAGAATGGCGTGGAGTCTTCCACGTGTTGGGTTTTATGTTCCCTCTGGACACCTTCATATGTATTACATTTTGGGGTGATTGACTGCCCTCTGCACTTGCACCTTAGTGACCCCGCATTGTTTCTCTGTTCCCTTACCACAGGGGAAGGGGTCACGGTGAGCAAGGCGCTGTACATAAACTTCAGGTTCATCCCAGCTGACCCCATCTGCAAATATCTAGCTAACTACCTAACCGAGGATGAGAATACAGAAAGAACAAATGAATTATTCATTTAAGAGCCTTGTAAAGAAGCAGTGCCCGTGGTGCACTCTTGTGATCCCAGTACTTGGGAGGTGGAGACAGGAGGATTGCGCTTTGAGGCTAGCCTCAGCAACTCAGTGAGCCCCTTTTTCAAAATAAAACATAAAATAGGGCTAGTGGTATATCTCAGAGGTAGATTGCCCCTGGTTTCAATGTCCAGTACCACACACACACACACACACACACACACACACACACACACACAAAGAATCTTATATAGAATAATTATAGATTTACAGCTATAAGAGAGGTTACCATTCATTTAAAATAATTTTACCATGAGCTGGGCATGGTGGAGCACACCTGTAATTCCAGTACTTGGGAGGCTGAGAAAGGAGGATTGCAGATTCTAAGCCAGTCTCAGCAACTTGGTAAGCTCTTAATCAATTTAATGTTTCAAAATAAAATAGGGCTGGAAATGTAGCTCAGAAATAGAATGAACCTTGGTTCAATCCCCAATAACTCCCCTCCCCCCCAAAAATAAAGGAAAGAAACAAAAGAAGTTTACCATGTTTTATTTTCCGTAATTCTGCTTTTTTTAACTACTTAGGTTTTGGGGAAATGGCCAAAAAACTGCAATCTTGTAAACTTGTTGTTTTGTTATTGTTATTATTTAAGCTATGGGGCTAAGCTCAGAAAATGAATCCATTTCCCAAATCAAGGACTGTACATATTTAAGAGAGAGATGCCTACGCGATGCCAATGGATGTAAACCTGCGTGGAGGAGACTGGAGGATGCCTGCAAAGCTTCAGGTAGAACTGGCTGCTGAAAATAGACTCAAATGATTTCTTTGTGCTGAGATAAAAGTATGATTCAATATTTCCTACATAGTACTAGAAACTGAGATAGTTTTGTTCTAAATATTTTATTAAATCTTGATATTCTTTCTTCTTTTTTATGGTACTGTGAATTGAATCCAGGGGCATTCTACCTCTGAGCTATATACCCCCAGCCCTATTATACTTATTATTTTGAAACATGGTCTCACTAAGTTGCAAAGGACCTGGCTAAGTTGCTGAGGCTGGCTGCGAACCTGTGATCTTCCTGTCTCAACCTCCCAAGTACTGGGATTGTAGGTGTGTATCACCACGTCCGGCTAATCTTGATATTCAGTTGATTCACTTTAATAACTTATTAGTGAATTTAGTTACTAAAGATATTCTTAATTACCAAAGGGCTCTGAGATATCGACATTGATGGCAACTTCGTGCAAAATTTTAGATTATTTTCTAATTATACTATTTTCCATTCCAACTGTGTCAAGAACAACTTAAAACATATAAACATATTTCTTCTTATTTTTATTTTTTATTTTATTTATTTATTTATTTATTTGCGGTACCAGGGATTGAACGCAGAGGCGTTCTACCTCCGCGCTACGCCCCCGGCCCTAATTTTTTTTGTGCTTTATTTTGAAACCGGGTCTCACGAAGTTGTGGAGGGCCTCACTAAGGAGAGAGAGAGAGAGAGAGAGAGAGACAGGGAGAGAGAGAGCGAGAGCTGAGGCTGGCCGCGAACCCGGATCCTCCGGTCTCCGCCTTCCAAAGTACTGGGATTACAAGCATGCGCCACCACGCCCGGTCATTCTTCTTATTTTTAAATAGTCCCCCAACCCAAATATTTGAAGGGAGGACAAGAGATAGACAAGATAAAGAATGGAGGGTCATATTTGTAAAAAAAAAAGTCTGAATACTCAAGTAGCTAGCTGAAAAGTATTGGGTCTTTTTTCCTTTTTGGAATTGCAAGACCAATAATGAAACTGAGTATCTGAGGAGCATCAAAAAAAATGTATTCTTGGCCAAGAATAACAGAAGCAGGAGACAGACACACAAATCAACTTCTTGACCTATTGAGGGTGGAGATGTTACAGGTATATATAAGAGATAGGAGGGGGAGGAAAAGGATAATAAAAGGGAGGAATATTCATATCTTTTTCCTGGAACAGATGGAGATTTCTCAGAAATCAGGCACCGCTCTTTTCTTCTTTTTTTCTTCTTTTCTTTTCTTTTTTCTTTTCTTTTCTTTTCTTTTCTTTTCTTTTCTTTTCTTTTCTTTTCTTTTCTTTTCTTCTTTTCCTTTCCTTTCTTCCCTTCCCTTCCCTTCCATTTTCTTTTCCTTCCTTCCTTCCTTCCTTCCTTCCTTCCTTCCTTCCTTCCTCTCTTTCTTTCTCCTTTATATTAGAGGTTAAAGCCAGGGGTGTTCTACCTTTGAACTACACCCCACCCCTTTTTTATTTTATTTTATTTTACTTTACTTTATTTTATTATTTGAAACAGGATCTCACTAAGTTGCTGAGTTTGGCCTTGAACCTGCAATCCTTCTATCTTAGCCTCCCAAGTACTGGGATTACAGGTGTGCGCCAGGATTCCTGGTTCCATTTTCTTTTTTCTTTTCTTTTCTTTTCTTTTCTTTTCTTTTCTTTTCTTTTCTTTTCTTTTCTTTTTTCTTTTCTTTTCTTTTCTTTTCTTTTTTTTTCTTTTCTCCTTTCCTTTCCTTTTTTTCATTTCTTTTCTTTTATGGTCTGGTGCTTCCTATCAGGGGACTGGTAGGTGTGTCACTTAGTATGAATTATAATGAAATTAGACGTTGTCTGGGGGTCATTCTGGCAGATATCTTAGATCCAACTGGTTTTGGCTGACCCACCTGAAGAGGAACTTGTGGCCCTTAGGCATCCTGTCCTCAAATATCAATGAGAGCAGGGAATGGTAGAAATTCAGCTAGGTCATGTAGGCAGTCCATTGGTAACAAGAGCATTATAGTAAGACTCCATCCACTAAAAGTCAACATAATAGGCTGATTATATATAGTGAGACACTGCCCTAATAATGTTACAGAAAAATTATTTAAAGGAGCATTATTCTAACATGATGAAGATATAATCATCTTACATTATGAATCAGTAAGAGAAATACAAAAGGGAAATTAAAAATGTATTCTTCCATGACTTGCTCTGTTTCTCCATCAATTTCACAAAGATTAGATTCCATACTGCTTGACTCTGGCCTATTCTTTTACCTGGGTGAAGAGGGAGCAGTCTGCCGTTCTGACAAGGCCCATGTGCAGTCTCCGTGAGCAGGCCTTCTGCCCAGGAGTATGACCTCAGTGGATTTCATGGGATGTGCAGGAAGGCGAATGGTTTCCTTTCTTCTCTGTCCTTGAGAAAGTACATGAATATTCACACTTGAAGGAAAGTTATCATTATCTAATCCAACATTCACATTACTATTAGGGAAAAATAATTCCAAAGGTATAATTTGGTCAATAATTTTACAATGAGGACAGAGAATGACAAAATAAATTTTTTATTTGTTTGATGATGAAACTGCTTGCTATATTTTACAAGTCAATTCCAAGTGTGTTGTTAAAGTGTCACACTTCATGTGCCATGAATTATAACCTATTTATGTATTTTAGTATACAAATGGCAAGTCATTTGCAGTAAATTGCAATAATATTTGCATAATTACTTCATGCATGAAGCTGAAATAGAAATATTCTCAAATGCACAAATGAAATGAACTCAAGTACTTTTCTTCAGAATAATGAATAAAAGAAAAGTATTGGGTAGAGGAATATGACTTTTAAATTAAAACAGAAAATAAAATATTGGCAGTTATGAAAGATTTATTTAGTCAATAATTTATATTGAGTACTTTCTAATTGCCAGAACTACTTCTTTGCTCACAATAAGTAAGAGCCATCTACACATCTTTTACTAGAGTCTCAGAATGGTGCATAAAATGAAATAGCAGATTAAGACAAAATAGCTAATAAAATAGCTAAACTGACAAAATGTCTTAGAATGGAAAGCATTCTGGTCACACCATACAAGGGTAGCTTTGAATATTCCTGAAAAGCAAAAATTGGCGTTTTATATGAGGACAAACTATTTTAAAATGCAGAACATTTTAATCTATTTTTTGAAGTACCCTATAGGACAAATACAGTAAAAATAGGTATTTTGCTTCAAAAGTCACTTAAATGCACTTGCCACAATCCCATATCATTTTATAATCCTAAAGAATTAGAGAGTATGCCAGGCATGGTGGCACATGTCTGTAATCCCAGTAGTTGGGAGGCTGAGACAGTAGGATCACAGGTTTGAGGACAGCCTCAGCAACTTAGTGAGGCCCTCAGAAACTTAGTGAGACCCTGTTTTCAAAATAAAAAATAAAATAGGGCTGCGGATGTAGCTCAGAGGTAGAGCACCCCTGGGTTTAATCCCCAGTACCACACACACACACACACACACACACACACACACACACACACACACATAATTACTTAGATATGTTTAAAGTACTTTGGAGAGAAGGATTCCAAATTATGTTCAGGTTCATATCTGGAGTGTTGTATGTTTGATTGTGAAATCCAGGTGACTCCTGCGAGATAAGTAATTCATCACACTGTCACCTGAGTATCCAGTCCTTAGTGGAGAAGAATTTCCAATTTAAAGAGTGTCTCTGTAGTGATGACCTCCACTGTACTGTGAACACATTCCTTGGGAGAAAATGCACCAGTAAATCAGGTAATACTTACTGAGCCAGCTCTTCATTCCAGAGCAAAACCCGGCTCAATCATGACATATTATTCTTTGTACATATTGCTGGATTTAAATTGCTAATATTTTGTTGATGTTCATGCAGGATATGGTCATTTTATCTTTTATTATAATGTTTTTGGTATTGTTATTACCATCTGTCAATGGCCTTTTAAAATGAACTAGGAAGAATTTTCTCTCTTCTATATACTGGAATAGTATACAAAGAACTAGCATTTTTCCCTTCAATGGTTGATTTAACTACTGAATAAATCTAGGCCTTTCTTCATTGGAAATTTTTGTTTGTTTGTTTGCTTGGGGGTTTGGTGTTTTTCTTTTTTTGTGTGTGGTTCTGGGTATTGAACCCAGGGGCATTCCCCAGTCCTATTTTTATTTTGAAACAGGGTCTCACCAAGTTGCTGAGAGTCTCATTAAGTTGCTGAGGCTGGCCTCAAATCTGTGATCCTCCTGTCTCCACCTCCCAAATATTGGGATTACAGGTGTGTGCCACTATGCCCAGCTCATTAGACGTTCAAAAATACAAATTACATATGCTCAGTTATTATAGTTCTATTCCAATGATCTATTTCTTCCTGAGTGAACTTTGGTGTTCATGTCTTCCATTTGCTGGGTTTTTATTTTTTTGAGAGTTCTTAATTAACTCTTTTGTTTTGATTGCTATCCTTCCACTAAGTTGCTCCTTAAATTCCTTAATTGTTCATTTTAATGTCTGTAGGAGTTGGAGTGATGTCTTCTCTTTCATTCAGCTATTTACAATTTGAGTCCTCTCTCTCCCTCTCTCTTGATTTTGCCCTTTATTATTCGTGTGTGTGTGTGTGTGTGTGTGTGTGTGTGTGTGTGTGTTTGGTTTGAAATTGCTCATTTTCTATTTTCTTAAGATGAGGTAGATCCTTAATTTAAGGTTTTCTTTTTCATCATTGGAAGATTTAATACCATGAGTTTCCTTCCAACTATTGTCTTAGCTATATCCACAAATTTTTATATGTGGTTTTTAAATTTTTATTCAATTCAGAATATTTCCTCTTTTCTTTGGGACTTTCCCCTTTCCCCTGGTTTATTTAGAAGGTTGTTGCTTAATTTCCAAAGATCTTATTGATTTCTAGCTTAATTCCAATATTATCAGGGAACATAGTTAGTATGCTCTCAAATCTTAAAGTGATATTTGCCAAATATCACTTGTACAATGTGCTATATTCTACATAATAGGCATGCAAATACACACACACAGACACACACATACACACACACACACACACACACACACAGTATTCAGTATTTTGAGTCAGAGGAAGAAATAATGGTGACTCAGAAGGCTTCACAGGCTGGGCATGATGGCACACACTTATAATCCCAGTACTTGGGAGGCTGAGACAGGAAGATCGCAGGTTCGAGGACAGTCTCAGCAAGTAGTGAGACTCTCATCAACCTAGTGAGACCCTGTGTATTGGTCAGGGTTCACTAGACTAACAGAATTCACAGAATGAGTATATGGAAAAAGGGGTTTATCAGATCAGTTTACAATGTAGTCCCAAGTTCCGACTGTGTGTGTGTATGTATGTGTGTGTCTGTGTGTGTGTGTGCATGCCTATTATGTAGAATATAGCACATTGTACAAGTGGGGTATGAACCCACGCGGATACACCCTGTTTCAAAATAAAAATAAAAAATAGAGTTGGGGGGTGTAGCTCAGAAGTAGAATGACCCCCGGGGTTCAATCCCCAGTGCAACAAAAGAAAAATGAAGGCTTCAGAGGATTGGCAGACTTAACCCTCTAGGGTGAATTGGGTTCGTCAGGGAGACAAACACAGTAGATGTTTAAGAGAGGAACTAGAATGAAGGAGAGCACAGCTGGAGAGCAACAGATCTTGTGCTAAGTGAGACTGTAGAATGGAGAAGTATTAGGAGATAATACTAGAAAGAAACCAGAAGTTTACGAAAAGGAGGAAAGCAGAACTTACATCTTTCTAAAGAGATTAGATTTCAAACATTTGCTCTGTGGATCTGTTATGTACTTTAAACAGAAAGCAGTATCAGTAATGTAGAAGATTGAAAGGAAGAGAGAGAAAGATGCAGGCCAGGGATATCAATTAAAAAGATCAAAATAATTTGGAAGAGAGATGCCACCTGCCTATACTAACACACTGGTGCTCAGAATTATAAGAAGATTTAAAGTATATTTATGGCCGGGCGTGGCGGCGCATGCTTGTAATCCCAGTACTTTGGGAGGCGGAGACCGGAGGATCCGGGTTCGCGGCCAGCCTCAGCTCTCGCTCTCTCTCTCTCTGTCTCTCTGTCTCTCTGTCTCTCTCTCTCTCTCTCTCTCTCTCTCTCTCTCTTCTTAGTGAGGCCCTCTGCAACTTCGTGAGAACCGGTTTCAAAATAAAAGCATAAAAAATAGGGCCGGGGGCGTAGCGCGGAGGTAGAACGCCCCTGCGTTCAATCCCCGGTACCGAAAAAAAAAGTATATTTATGAATTTTAATCAGTACAAACTGGTGAGCAGTTGGATATAAGGAGAAGAAAATGTATTAAGCACAATATCAGAAGGGGTTGCTGTACTCTGAGACAAGAAATAAAGAAATCCAAGGTTGGGGACAAAAGGGATGAGTTTTATTTTGGAAACATTGCATCTAAGGCATTTTTTTATTCCCCAGTACCACAATAATTAATTAGTTAATTAATTAATTAAATATAAAATGGGCTGTGGTGAGCTGGGCATACTGGCGCACACCTGTAATTCCTGTACTTGGGAGGCTGAATTAGGAGGATCACAGGTTCACAGCCAGGCCCTCCACAACTTAGTGAGAACCTGTTTCAAAATAAAAAATAAAATAGGGCTAGGGGTGTAGCTCAGAGGTAGAATACCCTTGGGTTCCATCCCTAGTACCATAAAAAGAAAAAAAAAATGTTTGCATTTAGCTGATAGGTAGAATGCCCTTGGGTTCAATGCCCAGTACCAAAAAATTAAAAAATAAATACATAAAGAAAGAAAGAATGACCTCTTATTCTTTCCTTTGCATTACCAAAATATTCCTTCAATAAGAATACACATTTCTATTCTTGAAAAAATCAGTTTTGGAATTTAAAAAAAATATTCTAAAGTTCCCAATATAGTGCTTGAAACTTAGCAAATGATCACTATGTATATAATGTAATTATTTTAATTTGTTAAGCATTTTGAGTATCTAAGTTATGTATCCATTAATAAGCTATTCACTACTCAATTAGTATATATATATATATATATATATATATATGCATTATATAAGCTCTGGGGGATATAAAACTGAGTAAGACAATCCCTGCTCTTGAGTCACTCACAAAAAACTCTGACATTTAACCAGATTATTCAATTTAGCCTGGTTAATTTCATATATATGTAATATATATGTATATGTATAAACATATATATTGACATTATATTTTATATTTTATATGTAAATATTTAGGTATATATAGTTATATTTTACAAGTGTATATTATAAAATAGACTAATATTTCGGTGAATTCCAGTGTATTTCAAAATATATCATTGCCAATATAACAGAGCTAGTTATATGAGGGCAACATTCATTTACATACATCCTCTTCCTGCATGCCTGGACATGCTATTAGAGATTCAAGAGATGGTCTCTGTTTTTAGTGAGGAGTCTGATTTATAAATATAACCATTCGTTGTGAGCTCGTCCTTAGGTAAATGTGCACCATTCTCCAGTGTTGTGTGGTTGGACCCCACGTGCTCCAGAGACTGCATGAGCAGCGTTTACCAGGGCGCAGGGGCAGCTGGAATATAAACACCTCCACAGCGTGAAGTGGGTTCTATTGTCTTTACCTTGCAAAAGTATGAAGCATTTGAAAAACTAACATGTGAGGAGCACTCATTTACCAAAGACAACTTTTTAACCTTAAAAGAACAAAAAGAACAGATACTCTCCACAATACCAAACTGCCTGGTTGCAGGCAGAAGGCTCAGGTCTAGGAAGGGCTCGTGGTGGAGTGTTCTTGAGGCATTTTAGAAATAGACAGTGTACTTCTGAAAGCCAGCGTCAAGCTTCTTTGGAATCTTGGACTGAAGTTGTTCTTCTTATCTTCTTTGTATAAAATGTATATGATTCTGGGCTTATTGGGTCAATTTAGTAGAACGTGTGTTCTCAGTGAGGGTAACATAACCACCCAGAGAGGAAGATTGCCACTTGAGCCTGAGAAAGAAAAAATTGTCTTACCTTAATATGCACAAGTGTGTGTGTGTGTGTGTGTGTGTGTGTGTGTGTGTAATTCTTTAAATAGACAAACAGTATATCTATGGAATTAAAGTTTATGGGGCATAGGGGACTTAGGAAAAACCTGTCCAAAAATGTTTCTTAAGGGTAAATACTTTAATAAAGGCACATTTACAGGACAAAACAGAAATTCATAAAAATTTACACATGAAATAGTGGATTATCTTATTTTAAATTAAATATGTATAAGATCATCATGAAAATGCAATGAAAAGATGAAAGTTAATGAAAAGGACAAAATATCACTGAAGAAACTGAGCCTTAACAATGTATGGTTCCACATATTAGAAATTATTGTGTATTATATCTCAATTTAAAATTCAATATTATTTGTAACAGCTCCTTTGAAATCATTTTTCAGTGATTTTTGAAAGGTAATGAATATTGGAATATTTATAAAAGATACATCTATATACTTTATTTAAAACATATTACAGAGTCATCGGTAAGTGAATTTACTTAATTTTAGTCTTTTTTTTTTTATTCACAGAAGAATCAGCACTGTCCTCGGATTTGGCATCACAGTCAAATATTACACAGTGGTTCCATAAGAAAGATATATCATTAATGGCTGATTGTATCATAGCAGCACAGATCTGTCAGGAATCTGAGCATTGCACTCTGGTTTATGAAAATTTTAAGAAAACCTGTGGCCGAGAAACAGAACAATGCAAGAGCCTTAGTGGAAGGCGGCTGTGTGCAGCCTTAAGAGAACAGCTGAAGGAAACAACGTTATGGAATTGTCAATGCAATGACCCCTCGAAAGTAGACTGCATTCAAATTTGGAAAAGTTTGTTTGAAAACAGATGTATACAGCATGCTCAAATGAGTCAAGTTCCCACCTTACGTGAAGACTATGAGGATGGATTCAATCAAGACATTATTGCAGGTTGGTATTCAAAAGACGAATTTAAGATCATTAAGTATAATCACAAAAATGAGCCAATTAAAGAATTTGTTTATTTCTCTTTCTAACTCTGTCATTTCTGCCTCCATTTCTTCTGGAAAATTTAAATTTAAATTCAATACCATGACTATGTCCAAATGGGATTATGAAGAAAGAGAAAACATGTCTTAAGGTTTTGGCATAATGTTAATTTTATTTGTTCATTCAGTCATTGAACAAATCCTTATGAGACATTTCCAATGTACCAGGTTCTACAAGTAAGATTTAAAACAAATCTGTCTTTCATTGAAGGAGCTTACTATCATTTAATGTTTTAGGGTCTTTCTTTCTCTCTTTCTTTCTTGCTTTCTTTCTTTCTTTCTTTCTTTCTTTCTTTCTTTTACTATCATTTAAGGTCTTAGGGTTTTTTTTCTTTCTTTCTTTCTTTCTTTTTTTATGGTACTAGGTTTTTGAACCCAGGGGCATTCTACCTCCAAGCTACACCCCCAGCCCTATTTTGTTTTTTATTCTGAAACAGAGTCTCACTAAGTTGCTGAGGTTGCCTAAGGAGTTTTAAAAATTAAACAAAGAGGTAAACTGTGGTAAGGGAAAATCATTTATTTATCATGGGTGTCTACCATGTCCCAGGCTATGTTCCAAGTCCTGGAATAAGAAAAGTAAACAAGACAAAACTCACCACTCCCCAGTAGCTTACTTTCTAAATTGAGAAGTGTCTCTTGTCAGTTTCCCTGGAAACAGACTCTGAGATGGAGGTTTACACGCAGGAAATGTACTGAGGTGAGCACTCAGGAACAAAAGCTATGGAGAGGGACACAGGATTGGAGGGAAGAAGAAGTCGAAATGCAATACAATCGCCCCTGAGAACTTAACTGCTTCCACAGAAAGCTTTGGACCTGGGATGGCATTGTAGAGCTATTGCCTACTGAGGTAAGGGAGCTGGTCCTTTGCATCCTCATCTGGATCCATCATGGATATGAGCTGCTGCCTGGGAATGTCTATACCCGTTGTGATTACTTGCATTAGATGCAGGCAGTGCCTAGAAAAGAAGGAGTGTGAACTGTCACCCAGCATTCCCCGCAAGGGATCCTGTGGTGCACAGCAGCATCCAGTATGGGGACAAGAGAAAATCTGCAACAGGGAAATGTTTAATGTATTTTAATCATCAATAAGTGCTAAGAAGAGTAAAACATAATAGGAAAAAGATATATGAGTGGGTGGCATGTAACTCTAACAGGATGGCCAGAAAGGTGCTCTGAAGAAATTAATATTCGAGTAAAGGTTTCAAAAGAAAAGGGAATGAGACTTGTGGATGCCTGGAGAAGGAAAAATTAAAGCAGAAAAACAGTGAATTCAGTAGTCCTGGGTTAGGAATATGTTTGGAGGTTGGAGGAACCGCAAAGAAGATGCTATTTAAAGTTAAGGGAGCCAGGAAGGGAAAAGTAGGAGATGAAATCCAGCAAGTAACAGGGGCAAGATGACATCGAGCTTTGTAGGTCATTTTAAAACCTTTGGTTATTACATAAGCTGGTATAGTCAATCATTGAAGGGCTTTGGTCAGGAGTTATATCTTCCATAGGATAATTCTGGCTTTTGTGTTGACAAGAGAAGCAAAGGCTCAGGCAGGAAGGCGGGTTAGGAGGCCTTTGTAAGGAGGCAGCGAATCATGGAGGATGATGGACCAGCATGGGAAAACGGCAGATTCTGGGTAGATTTTCATATTTGTGGGAATGCAAATAAAAGGGAAAAAAAAGTCAAAGCCGACTCCATAGTTTTTGCCCTGAGTAATTATAAGGATTTGTTGACATTATTCTTATTAACTAATATGGGAACAGCTCCTGGAAGAAGAGGCTTTAGCTGGGGATAGTAGACTATCAGGAGTCACATTTTAAGACTAAATTTTAAGTCTGAACTGTTTATTAGATATCCAAGTGAAGGTACCAAGTACCAAGTCCTACATATGAAATGGAAGTTTTATACATGGCAGGTGGAAGTGAGCTTTATACAGTAAGTATACACTGAGCGGGGGGGGGGGTCTTTCACTTCCAGACAGTAGCCAAGATTACGGGACTAGATTAGTAAAGACACTAGTAAAGATGTACATGTGTCTTGGACCAGAGTCATAGCAGGGTATGATAATATCAAATTCTGGAAATATTTTGATCTTAGTAGATCCACAAGAGAGAAAGTGGTAGAGGTGCTTGAACTGATCTCTGGGATACTGAAGCAGTTATTGGTATGGGAGAAGAAAGCAGTAGTAAAATTCAAGGAGGGCCGGGCATGGTGGCGCATGCTTGTAATCCCAGTACTTTGGGAGGTGGAGACTGGAGGATCTGGGTTCGCGGCCAGCCTCAGCTCTCTCTCTCTCTCTCTCCCTGTCTCTCTCTCTGTTTCTCTCTCTGTCTCTCTCTCTACCTAGTGAGGCCCTCCACAACTTTGTGAGACCCGGTTTCAAAATAAAGTATAAAAAAATAGGGCCGGGGATGTAGCGCAGTGGTAGAATGCCCCTGGGTTCAATCCCCAGTATAGCAAAAAAAAAAAAAAAAAAAAAAAAAAAACTCAAGGAGGATCTTCTAGAGAGAGCGGGTAAAACAAGAAAGTATGGTAACCGGAAGCCAAGTAAAGAAAGGTTTTCAAGGGGAAGTGAAAGTTCCAGAGGACTCAATGATGTGATAGAGATGTTAAGGACCAGGAATCTCCTATTGCCCTTGGTGACGTGACTGTGAACAACTGGAAAGCACAAGGACAGAACTGGCGGTGCACTGGGGGAGAGGACATAAGGGAACGTGAGGAGGGAAACTGGAATCAGAAAATAAGGATAACATTTTGAAAGAATGTCGCTTTAAAGATGAAAGATAAAACCACCATATGACCCAGCTATACCATCCTTGGTCTCTTTCGAAAAAAAATTAAAGTCAGAATACTAGAGTGACACATGCATACCCACGTGTTAGCAGCACAATTCAACAGTAGCCACATTATGGAACCAACTTAACTGTCCATCAGCAGATGGATGCATAAAGAAAATGTGGGATATACACACAATGGAATTTTACTCATCCATAAAAAAGAAAGAAATTACAGAATTTTACTCATCCATAAGAAGAAATTATGTCATGTACTGGAAAACAGATGGAACTAGAGAATGGTATGGAAAGTGAGATCAGCTAGTCTCAGAAAGTCAAGGGTGATATGTTTTCTCTCATATGTGGAAGCTAGAGAGAAAATAGGAAATGAAAGGGACTTCAGATTAATGAGGAGAAAGATCAGTAGAACAGTTGAAGGAGATTAGGGAGGAAGGTGGGAAGGGGAAAAAGAAGATTGATGAAGGCAACAGTTCAAGTAAATGCTATGTACTTGTACGAAGGTATCATGACCAATCTCACGAACATGCACGGGGCGGGGGGAGGGAATCACACCAAGTAGTGTGTGCATGTGTGCTTGCATCCCATTGGACCTCACTATGATGTATAACTACAATGCACCAATGAAAGTATATTTAAAAGAAGAGGAGGGAAATATGGCACTACCTGGAGAAAGAGATAGGATAAATTAGAGGAATGTTTTTCCATGATGAGAAAAACAAGGTATGCATGTTAATGGCAATGATTTAGATAGGGAGGTAAAAACTGTTTATGGGTGGATTAAATTGTGAATAAGAGCCATCTGATATACTTTGAAATATGTTTACTGAATGTTAATAAGTGGGCTATAGTCCCTGCTCACGTGGGCCTCACATGTCTTTTTCCTAGTACTGACCTCCTATTTTCTGCACTATTAAATAGGGATCAAGGTTCTCTTATTAGGATGATGACGGAGATTAAAATGTTCAGCTTGAGGTGGATGTGCAATGTTTGGCAATACCTGAAACAGTGTATATTAAAAGAAAAAATGGGGGCCAGTTTTTTTAAATGTGTAGGGATACCAGTTTGCAAGATTGCGTGATTGTTTTTCCTCTGAGAAAAATGAAACAGTGTAATGTGTGAACCAAAAAACCACACAGGAGAGCCAGGCATGGTGGAGCACGCTTGTAATTCCAGTACTTGGGAGGCTGAGACAGGAGGATCACAGGTTCGCGGCCAGCCTCAGCTACTTGGTGAGGTGCGCCACAACTTAGTGAAACCATTTCAAAATAAAAGAATAAAATAGGACTGAGGATGTAGGTTAGAGGTAAAATGCCCCTGGGTTCCATCCCTAGTACCATAAAATGAAGAAAAAAACTGCACAGTAAAATTTCACAAGGATGTATTTATTCTAAGGAAGCAATACAGAAAACAAGCAAAGAGAATAACAGTTACAAGAAGCTAAAGAAGCTATTCATCTGTTACAATGTACATGTAGGATGGAAAGTGTGAATTCAGGAGATGTTTCAAAGGTTGGGAGGAAACATAAAGATGAGGTCCTGGAGGTTTATATACAGATGAAATGGTGTGAAGTTTTTGGAAGAGGGCAGAATAATGAACATTTGTAATTGAAAGAGGGATAAATTCAAATCAATGTCAACTTTAGAGTTTGATTATTGGTGTGGCATAGCTAGAGTGCAGGTGAAGACAATCAGAACTATGGCTAAGCGATTGTGAAGCGATTTCAAAGGCACAGTGGTAACCTACCACAATGACAAGATTTGAGGTGGAGGAGAACAATGAAATAATAACTAAGCCAGCGATGACTATCAGGGTAAGGCTTTGAAACTAGTATTTGATGAGAGAATAGAGGTAAGCACAAGGAGCTAGCATAAAGTTCAGAGAAGGAGAAATATTTTATAGGGGTGAATAATTCATATTTTGGTAGCTACAAAGCTGACAAGGTAGACATAAACACCCTCCAATGAAACCATGGTATGGTCTTTGTGGGAATAGGCAGCATCCATTAGGTCCACTAGCAAAAGTGGAAAACGGGGCTGGAGGAAAGCCATGCTTCCGGGACACCCCACTCTCCTACCGTTCCTGGGGTTTCCATGGCTGATACTTCCCTCCCTTCTTGGAGGGTCTCATTTATATTAAATGTTCGTGCGCATCCCCCAACTAAGTCTTTCACTGCATTTAATTGATCATTTTATAGAAACATATCTATTGGCTTATCATAAGTATATCTTTTCAGATTACAAAATTGAAATCAAAATATTTATATGAATTTTGCTCCTGATATTGTCACATTGAGGGAAAGAAGACATATGGGAATGATTCTGACTCTACTGGAGGAAAATTTGTGTATTTTTTAATGCATTTGTATATGATTTCCGTAACTCGGATATAGCTCCGGTTAGTACATGCTTCTATTTATTCCCAGGACTTGACCTTTAGCTCTTCTTTAGAAATTAAGCTACTACTTAAAATATCCTCTAGGATATTTGTGTATACATACATACATACACAAAGACATACACTTACATATATATCATATAAAATAAGCATTTAATGTGAAGAAAATTTATTGTAATACATTACTCATAGCATATAAAAATAGTACACCATCAAAGCTAAAATTTATTTTTCCATATTGAAAGTAACGCTTTTGTCATTTAGGTAATGATCACTAGTGTGATAAATTGAATCATCTGGTCAGGCTACCATAGGCTGAAATACTATAGTGTAGGTGGCTTAAGAAACAGAAATTTTAGCTGGGTGTGGTGGTACACACCTATTATCCCAGTACTTGGGAAGCTGACTCAGGAGGATCATAGGTTCGAAACCAGCCTGAGCAATTTAGTGAGATCCTCAGCAACCTAGTGCGACCCTGTTTCAAAATTAAAAAATAAAGGTATAGTTCAGAGATAGAATGCCCCTGCATTCAATCCTCAGTACCACACACAAACCTAGATTTTTTTTTTTTTTTTTTGGTCAGTGTTCTGGAGGATGTGAGTCCCAGATCAAGGTTGAATGGGGTCTATTCCTCATGAGGGCTCCTCCTTCTTGGGTGAGAGAGAAAAAGAGAGAGCACTGTAGTGTGTCTTCTTATAAGGACACTGAAACTAGCAGATCAGGACTCCTCCCCTATGACCTCATTTAACCGTAAATACGTCCTCAGAGACACCATCTCCAAACATAGCTACGCTGGAGATAGGACTTCAGCATCTGAATTTGGGGAAAGGCACAAACATTCTGTCCGTAACAAGAAGGAAGTCAGGGCTTCCTAATGTCTTGAGAGTGGTTTCTTGAATATGTTTTGTCCCTGGCACAGTCTTAACAATCAGTTGCAATGCATAGGTGTTAATCCATTTTAGGATGTCCAGGCGGGGGTTTGTACTTCTTAGTGAAACTCTGTATGACTCACTGAGATCTATTTATTGGCATTTCATTTATTGTAGGATCATAGCATAGACATAGGAACGTCAAGACTTCCTTGGAGACAGGAGTGTGGACTCAAATGATTCTTGAGCTGAGACTTGATCAATAGAAATTTTGAGAAACAAAGTCTACGGAGAACAGCTGGGACAGGGCAAGGACTCCAGAGAGTCTGTGACATACTCAGGGGTAGAAAGAATTTTCCAGTGATTGTACCATTATACAGCTGCAGTGGGCTGGCGGGCGAGGAAAATGAATAGATCGCCCAGGTGGGGACAAATCGAGTCATGAAGGGACATTTGTGCCTTAACAAAAGTTAGTATCTTAATAGCCAATGACAAATATTTAATTTTTGTTTCAAAAGGAATTCTGGTCATTCCCACTTCATGCACACATCTATTAGTGATCCATATATTTTATTTTGACTTAGGTTTATTTCTATTTCCTACCCGGCAGTGGGATGCTGATGATTTCCATCCTCAGTCTGTCACCTGGTACATAGTAGGGATTCAATATTTCTTGAAAATGCTTAGAATTGGATGGCCACTGAGTTCATGCCTATCAAAGAGATTTTCAAGTTCTATAATTCCTAAGAACTCTTGGAGGATAAGAAATTCAGAGGTGGAAATAATTTTTAAATTGCCTATTTATCCAGTTAAGACCATACTGTGATGGGACTCTGTATGTGTGTATGTGTATGTGTGTGCATGTGTGTGTGTGTGTGTGTGTGTGTGTGTGTGTGTGTGAGATTCAGACAATATCCCTTTTGTTCTTTTTCTCCAGGAAGAGTCTTGGTTACTCTAATGCACATGGGCTAGTCATTAGCATTTGTTTAGACCTCCAAGTAACAGAATCCTCAAAACGAGGCTGTTTAACTCACTTGAATGAAATTTCAGAGGTTTATTTTTCTTCATCTGTACCTTACCAATCTAGAATATCAAGAGATAAATAAAATGTTACATGAGTGTGTATGTATTGTTGCCTGATCACCCATTCGTTCGTTCTCCCAGGAAATTTAGAAAATATTCAGTAACAAAATAGTTGTTTTTGTTTTCCTTCTAGATAACACGAATGAGGATGATCAATTCAAATGGAATCTAACTACTCCTTCCCACCATGGTAATATTCATAAATTATAATTTTGATCTGCATTGTAAAAATGTAAACAATATAATTTAAACATAGTTACCAGGCTTCTTAAAGATAGACCAATATAAAATAAATTCCATGGTTTAATAGTTTCAATATAAGAAAATGCATCCAAATCATATGTCTTCTACAAATAACTGCTTTGTCCATCCTTCATCTATTTATGGGTGTACTAAGGAATACTTTGCAGTTGAAACCAAATTCTAGATCTTCATTAAATTGTGTGGCTATTTTCCATCACATAAATTAAATTGATTTTGGCAAACTGTTATTGTGTCTGCATCTGGTGGTGGAGGGGCTGGGGGTAGTATTCACATACATCTGTGAACATCTTCATAAGTTAGAATAGATAGGTGGAGCCTTTATTCAAGATTTTTTTCCCCACTCTAATAATGTGCAACAGAACAAGAATGATTTTGACTTGAACCTATGAATTCACCATAAGCTACAGTTCAAATGTAATTTCTGAATTATTTGTTATTTACATTTGGGAAACGTGGACTCACAGGTTTTGTCCTACAGCTCAGTTTTGGTCCTATACATTTTCCGTAACTCCAGATTACAATATGTATCCACCATAGAAGACAGATGATGCTAAGAGCTCACTCACCCTCCAGCTCTCAGTATTTTCATACTTACTCCAAAACGAGTAATGTTTGCCAAAAATAGCACATTGATACATCACTGTATTTTGCTCATAGACTTTGCACAATTTTTGCAGATTCTGTATGAACGATTTTGTGTTTACTTTTCCACGAGCTGGGCATATCCATTGCTTTCAGGATTCAAAGGGATCTGGTCCTGTTTGGAAGTGACAGAGGCGTGTGTAGGGGATGTGGTGTGTAACGCACAATTGGCCCCTTACCTTAAAGCATGCTCAACAAATGGAAATCTGTGTGACGTGAAACACTGCCAAGCCGCCATACGGTTCTTCTATCAAAATATGCCTTTTAATATTGCCCAGATGTTGGCTTTTTGTGACTGTGCTCAATCTGATATAGCTTGTCAGCAGTCCAAAGAAGCTCTTCACAGCAAGCTATGTGCGGTGAACATAATTCCACCCCCTACTTGCCTCGATGTAATTCACAGCTGCCGAAATGATGAATTATGCAGGTGAGTAAAAACATGCATACTTTACTTTCTTATTTCGGCACCTTATTTGTTACAGTCCAGTCCTAACACTTGATCCCATTACATTAGCGAGAGTTCTCTCCATCATCCAACGTGATATAAATAAAGCCAGACGATTCATATGTTTGAGTCCGTGGTACATGTATCGTATCCTTTTGAAATTCAAATGCAAGCTAGGTTTTACCATAACAAAATTCGGTATGTCAAGATTTGATAGCCATGAAATAGTATTGTTAAAATGATATGTTCAAGTTGAACTAACAAATAGGGAAAGAGTTCAAGTTTGTACATCAGCTTTGTCATTTGTTTTTTGGTGTCATTATAGAAGGCTGTTAAATGTCATATAATTTTGCTAAAGTGACTCTTCAAACTTGAAAATAAGTCGTGGCTGCCTTAGGCTGGAGGTCATGATAAAGAAGGCAGCTTTAGCAGGTTCTGGACTCCCCAGCACACATGTATGCCTCCATGGCAGAAATGTAGCCATTCTCCTATTCCCAACCTCACACCCTGGATTTTTAGGGAGTAATGTTAATCATTTATTTTTTCATTAAAAATAAAATACTGCTGGGCATGGTGGCGCATGCCTGTAATCCCAGTACTTGGGAGCTGAAACAGGAGGATCTCAGGTTTGAGGCCAGCTTCAGCAATGTAGTGAGACTCTCAGCAAACTAACAAGGCTGTTTCAAAACAAAACAATTAAAAGGGCTAGGAAGTAGAATGCTCCTGGGTTCAATCTCCCATACCCCCCCCCAAATAAATACTTAGGAAGCACCTTCTAGGACTCTAGGCATAAGTGAGTAAGGAGGTAAAAATGCCTGTCTTGTGCTGCTTACCCTGTAGTGGAGAAAGACAGATAATAAATAAGGAACATGTATATGGTATTATAAGGTAATGAGTTCTCTGGAGATTAAAAAAAAGCAGAATAAAGAAGATTGAGAATGAGCTGGATGAGCTGCAATGTAGATGCAGCTGTTCGGGTAGGAAGTGCTTTACCATACTTGAAGAAATGAAGGGATGGATCTCTCTAGGCAAATATTTGAGAGAGGAGATACCAAGCCAAGGATATCTCTTCCAGAGCTGAGGAAGAGATATGTGAGGTATATAAAAAGTGGTAAGAATGGAGTGCGAAGGGGAGAGAAACAGGAAATGAGGCCAGAAAATAAACTGGGGGAGCGCCTGTAATCTCTGTATTTGGGAGGCTGAGATAGGAGGATCGCAGGTTCAATGCCAGCCTTGGCAAGTAGTGAGACTCTCATCAATCTAGCGAGACCTTGTTTCAAAATAAAAATAAAATAGGGCTGGGGGTGTAGCTTGGAGGTAGAATGCCCCTGGGTTCAATCCCCAGTCAGTACTACACACACAAAAAAAAAAAAAAAAAGAAAGAAAAGAAATGAAACTGGGTGGATGCGTGCAGTTCTAGATTGTCAGGGCCTTGGAGGGTAACACAACCTCTTTGGCTTTTCATACAAGTATAATGGAGAGGTATTGTAGGATTTTGAGCACAGTTACGAATGGTTTGGCTCCTTTATTAAACCTTTGATGCTGGCAGCTAAGACTAGACTGTACCTATGCAAGTAACTATTCTTCAGAACCATAAATTCATTCCAAAACTTTTTGGCTCTTTCTTTTCCTCACCGGGGTCCTCATTAACACATTTTGCTGAACGTTCAAGATTAATTTATCTTTTACAAGGCTAGAAATCTACAATTCAGTAGACCCATTTGGACAGGAGTAAGAAGACTAAAGAAAGAATGAGAATAGTGACTAAACTGGATGAGTCAAAATTATATCTAGTATTGATGATACTAGGTTTAAAGGAGTTATATTTAACAGATACAATTCATTCAGCTCAAGGTGCTAGCTTACAACAAGATTTATCATATTGGTCACCTTGTTTCCACTCCTGGCAAAAAACTGAAAGATCTAAGGACGCCAACTTTCTCAAGGTTCTTGGTGAACTGCTTTCGCTAGCCTTCTAAGTATCTCCACTCTCTGACTCTCATTCTAACTTGCAAAATGGTCCCAGCTCTTGTAAATATTTGTCTTAAAAGATAACTGCTTCCCTCTAACACACTGTGTGAGATAAAGGGGAAAGATCTCAGCAGAGTAATAAAACATTGACATGGTGCCTCCACTTACCATATAGGATGGCAAGATTCTTAAAAGAGCTTTATTTGAGGGTCTTGTCATGCAAATGCGTATTCATTCTTTTAAGGCTTAGTCATTACTTGCCTCAAATTAATAATAAAATCAAAGACAAAACTAAGTTTTAGGATTCAATATAGAGTTTTCAAATTTATTTATAATCTCAAACATCCTTATTAGTAAAATAGTCTTATTGATTCTATCATGGAAAAAGTTTGCACATTTTAATATCCCAATGTGTCTGAACTGAATCTCAAGGTTAATGACAAGAAAACACTCTTCTTAACTTAATTGCCAGTGGTTTTTTTTTTAAGATTTTTTTTTTTTTTTGCGGTACCGGGATTGAACGCGGGGGCGTTCTACCTCCGCGTTACACCCCCGGCCCTATTTTTTATACTTTATTTTAAAACCGGGTCTCACGAAGTTGCGGAGGGCCTTACTAAGGAGAGAGAGAGAGAGAAAGAGAGAGAGTGAGTGAGAGAGAGAAGCAGAGAGAGAGAGAGAGACAGAGACAGAGACAGAGACAGAGAGAGAGCTGAGGCTGGCCGCGAACCAGATCCTCCGGTCTCCGCCTCCCAAAGTACTGGGATTACAAGCATGCCACCACGCCCGGCTGGTTTTTTTTTAATTATACATAAGATGATGTATCTCCTGAAGTCAATGAAATATGACAAGCATGTTTTATACTCTATTTTATTTCATATCACAAATAGACTATGTCTATCTATTTATCTATCTATCTATCTATCATCTATCTATCTTTCTATCATCTATCTACCTATCAGTTTATCATCTATATACAACAATGAAGAAACCTAATGTTTTAACTAGCTAGGGCCAAGAGGACACCACTTTTTTTTAAAGCAATCTCTGTAAAAATACCAGATGTCTCCATAGATGGGTACTTGGCTTTGCCTAACTCCAGTGCCAGGACCTGATATCTGCTGCCTCATTATCCTGAAGTCATTATATGCAACCTTCAGAACATGATATTTCTGACCTTCCATACCAGTTGACATATTTTGATGTAGGGTAATGGTACATGCTGCTGTACTCTTTGAGAAGAGCTGATAGATTGTGAAGGGCACACTTACATTAACCTCTGCTTGCTGTCAGATTGCTGGGTACAGAGTTGGTGATTTTCCTTGATGTGGACTCTAGGTTTACCTACCTTTCCAAAGTGTTTGGTACAGGATCTGAAACAGGATAGGCACTCAAAAGGAGTCATATCTTTTCCCTCCACTTTTGAAAATCGTGCATGTAATTTTTCTATTTTAATGAATATACATATATCTCTTCTTATATCATTTCTGTCTCCCTTGGATTGGTTCAGAGAGTAAGGACTGTGTATCTTCAATTTCCTTTTACCATGTGCAAATAGTCCCTTAATGAATATTTTATAGAGGAGATGGAAATATTATGCAATATTAGTACTCAATGTAAAAAGACATATCCTCTCATTTTTCCCAAGCAAATTTTGCCTTAGGGAGATTTCCAGCATTTATATCAAATTATTGTTAATATAATTCAGATGAAAAAAGAAGACTCCAACTGGAAAACCTTTTATCACTTCCTTTTTTTTGCAGAAGAGCCTGCACATGGGTAAACTGGGGAACTTTAGTTTAAAATGCTATTTCTGTCCTTATTACAGTTTCCTGAATTCATTGTGAAGTTTGAAACTCTTTTTATTTTTTGAAAAGTCAAAAGGAGTCATTATAAAATCATTTATAATGAATTTTGTCCAGTGCAGATATCCACTGGAAGTTGAGATTATTTTTTTGCCAATTATAAAAGTTTAGGAGCTGAGCTTGGTAGTGCATGCCTGTAATCCCTTGGGAGGCTGAGAAGGGAGGGTAGATCTGAGGACAGCCTCAGAAACATAGCAAGAATCTCAGCAACCTAGCAAGATCTGTTTCAAAACAAAAAAGAATAATAATAAAAAAGTAAAGAACTTGTGGTGTGGCTTAGAGGTGGAATGCCCTGGATTCAATCCCCAGTACCATAACTAAGAAAATAAATATATGTTTAGGAAATTACAATACATTATGTTTTCATAATGTACAAACTCAAAGAGTAATAAAAATGTATTTGCTTAGAAAACTTCTAATAACTTTTTAAAGGTAAATCTCCATAACATACTCACTTATTTTAAGTGGTATGGTAGATTTACAAAATGTGACTATGTATTAGGTCACAAAGGCAAATATAGTACATTTCATGTGCAGAGATCACACAAACCAAATTCTCTTACATTTTGCAATGTAACTGGAAATTAATAGCAAAAATACTCATCTCTTTTTAAAAAACTAGTTTTAAATACTTCATCATTTGAATAATAAATGAAAACAAAAATTATGGAATATTAAGAAAATGAAAACATTGTGCATCAAAACATTTCAAACCAAAGATAAAAATGTTAATACAAAAATTTTTACCATGTTCAAAAATTTTAAGTTCAAATGATTTAGGTATTTAGTGTACCAAAGTATTTTATTTTTAATTAAATATTCTTTAGACCAGTATTTTGGCAAAATTTCACTACTTATTTTCTGAATGAAATAACTTCAATGATAAGGTAAAGCAAATATATATTTGATTGATTGACTGATACTAGTGATTGAACCTAGGGCCATCCTACCTCTGAGCTTACACCCTCAGCCCTTTTTTATTTTTAGTTTGAAACAAGGTCTCCTTAGATTGCTAAGAATCTCGATAAGTTGCTGAGGCTGTCCTTGAACCTGAAATCCTCCTGACTCAGCCTCCCAAGTACTGGGATTGCAGGATTTTGCACCAAGCCTGGCTTAAAGCACATATTTTAAAAAGAATAAATGAGCCGGGTGTGGCACAGGCCTCTAATCCCAGTACTTGGGAGGCTGAGACAGAAGGATTGTAGGTTCAAGGACAACCTCAGCAACATAGCAAGATCCTGTTTCAAAATAAAAAATAAAAAAAAAGCCAGGGGTGTAGCTTGGAGGTAGAATGTCCCTGGGTTCAATCCCCAGCACCTAAGTAAGTAAATAAATAATAAATAAACAAATAAATAAATAAATGCATCTAAATTCAGCTATATTCTCTGTCATTCTCCTAAATGACAATACTTTCAAAATTTACCTTTAGATGATCTTTTATATATAACCCTAATTGCATTATAAGGGCACATGTTCTTCCAGCCTCAGAATTATATGTATAGGAAATTTATAGCATTTTCTTAATTATAAATTTTAGTAACTGCTAATTAAAATTTGCCTTTGCATTAAAAAGCTGATCATTTAAGATGATTTAAATATGAGTCTATTGAAAGCAATGTGGCTTGTGGCTTTTTAGCAGGGTAGAACCAGGTGGACAAATAAACTCATAGTGTCAAGAGCTCAGAGGCCTTTCACGCACTTGTATTGGAGATCTACTCAAGAAAGGGACAAAAGCAATTTTAGGTGATAAATATTAAGTTGGAAGATTAATATCCTTGGTTCCATTGAGAAGAATATCTTTGTACTGTGAAAGTTTAAAAATGCAATCATTATACATTATCCATTTTTTTATTCAAAACAATTGCAGCACAATTAAATACAAAGTCACCAGCATGGTGGTGCATGCCTGTAATCCCAGTACCTGGGAGACCGAGAAAGGAGGATCGCAGGTTCAAGGCCAGGTTCAGCTACTGAGCAAGACCCTCAGCAACTTAGGGAGTCCTGTTTTAAAATAAAAGTAATATAAAAAAATAAAATGCAAAGCCAGAAAAGTTATAAGTGGATGCAGTTTTAGTGGACTATCTTTGCCATAAAATAAACTCATTCTGTTGCTTCAAATTCTCTGCTTGTTAATGGTCTGCTTAGGTTTTCTATATCATCTGGGTTGAATGTAGATGTCTAGGAATCTGTGGATTTATTCTGGATTTTCCAGTTTATTAGAGTATAATTTTCAAAGCAGTTTCTTATGATCCTCTGGATTTCCATGCTACTTGTGGTAATATCTCTTTTTTTCATCTCTTAATTTATTAATTTGGGTCAGTTCTCTCTTTTCGTTAGGTTGGCTAAGGGTTTATCAATCTTGTTTATCTTCCCCCCAAAACAGCATTTTGTTTTATTGATCATGTGTATTTTTTTAATTCTCTATTTCATTAATTTATGCTCTAATTTTTATCATTTCCTGCCTTCTACTAGCTTTGGGCCCAGTTTGCTCCTGTTTTTCTAGGACCTTGAAAAGCATCATTAGCCCTCTTATTTGGAGTCTTTGGGTTTTTTTTGTTTTGTTTTTGTTTTTGTTTTAATGTGGGCACCCAGTGCTATAAGATTTCCTCTTAAAACTGCCTTTATAGTGTCCCCGAGGTTTTGGTAAGTTGTGTCTCTAGTTTCATTTGATTCTAGGAATCATGCAAGGGGATCGAGGGAGGGAGAAAAGGAGACTTGATGAAGGAAACGGTTCAAATAATGCTATGTTCATAAATGAAGCTATCAGTACCAATTTCACTAACTTGTATGTGGAGGAGGGTGGGAGTGCGGGATCCAGAGAAAATCAATCACACCAAGTGCTGTGTGCATGGATGATTGTATCACTTTGAACCTCACTACAATGTGTAATTACAATGCACCCATAAAAGAATAAAAAATCAAAACAATAGAAACTCATGTTTTGTTTTATATTAGCTCTTGCTGTCAGAGAGTCTCAAAGCATTTTATAAATTCAACTTAATCTTGCTGTGCGTGGTGGTGCACGCTTGTAATCCCAGTACTTGGGAGGCTGAGACAGGAGGATCCCAGGTTCGCGGCCAGCCTCAGCTACTTAGTGAGGCCCTCCGCAACTTAGTGAGACCCTGTTTCAAAATAAAGAATAAAAAATAGGGCTGTGGGTGTAGCTTGGAGGTAGAATGCCCCTGGGTTCAATCCCCAGTACCCCAAAAATAAATAAATAAATTCTAATTAATCTGCTCAGAAATGTAAAAAAGAGCATGGCCCCTCCCATTCTGTGGGAAAACTTGCTTGGAGGGTCAAGTGCTTGGTCTTAATTCACTTGGTGTGAGACAGTGGCCAAAAGCTAAGCCACAAAACCATATTAGACTTGAAAAAACATTTCTAATAAATTGCTCAAGTAGTTCATGCTGCGTATCATCACCCATTGAAATAAAATTAGTAATGGGGGGAAAATCCATCCAGAGAATCCCTAACTTAGCCTCTGCCTTTCATCACAAAAGCACAGTAATTTACGAGATCCCTCTATTTTTCTTCCATACTTCCTATGGGAATGTTTGAATGTGCAAACTTAGTTTTCAACTATGTGCTGGCATCCAGGAGGCACTCTGTTACATGCTAGTCTTTCATTAGGCGAGGGCGCATCAAATATTAATGTGTAAAGATACTATTGAGAGGCTTCTTGCATTTCTTCGCTCTGTCTGTAGGAGGCGCTATAGAACATTTCAGTGGAAGTGCTGGCCCAGTGTAACTGGGAAGTGCCACGAGGAGGACACCTGCACCAGCATGGTCACCAAACACGACTTCACCTGCTCAGGAAGTGATGAGTGCAAAGCAGCGTACTTAGGCATCCTTGGGACCGTCCTGCAGGCACCGTGCACCTGTAGGGCCACTACGCAAGGTGAAGAATCTTTGTGTAAGATTTTCCAGCACATGCTTCACAGAAAATCATGTTTCAGTAAGTTCTCCAAGTAAAATTCTTATCTACCTGTCACCTGTCAATCCTGTTCCCAACTCTACAGCACGAAATGGTAATCCTGCCCAGAAATTTTGTTCACAAACACAATTTGAGTTTGCTATTCCACTTTAAAATCATTTTCTGATTACATACTATGTCTTTTCTATTTTACTCATTTATCAGAAGATGGTACATTTTAAATGTTACATAATATGCTACTCCTAATTATTATTTATTGATTTCAATATTAACAGCAAAAAATGTTAGATCTGTGAGAGAACTGCATGAATCAGACATCCATTGCTATGTAACAACCCACTCTAAAATATTGGCTTAGAACAATAACCACCTATTTGAACACAATTCTACCCAGTGCACTTGGATTAACTTGTGGGTCCTTCTGACAGTTTTGTCTGGGGTTACTCATGTGGCTTTAGTTACCTGGTGACTTGACTGAGGCAGGGCAGTCCCAGATTGTGTTTAGCAAGCATCGTTGGCCGGTGTGGCATGGTCTTCCCCATGGTCTTCAGCAATATAGTCTTGGACTCATACATGATGGCAACAAAATTCCTAGTAGATAAGACCCAAAGTGCCAGAATTTATCAAGGGCCTGCTGCTGTCACATTGTGAATATACCATTGAACAAAGCAAGTCACACGGCCAAACTCAGAGCCACTGTAGTAGTGTACTACACAAGGATGTGGATATTCAAGGTGGGCTCTATGGGAGGGAGGCATTAATTTAACAACCTACTGTATAGAGGTGTCCAGACCTATAGAAAATATAGTTATCCTTCAGTTTAGATTTTTCTCACTTGTCCTCAGGTCACTGTGAGAAATTACATTAGTGTTTTCATGAGCAAACTTCTCTTTGTTAGAAGTTATTATTTCAAGTCAGGTGTGGTGGTGCAAGCCTATAATCCCAGTACTTGGGAAGCTGAGGCAGGAGGATCGCAGGTTTGAGGCCACTGTGCAGTAATTTAGGGAGACCCTATTTCAAAATAAAAAATAAAACAGGCTGGGGGTATAGCTCAGAGGTAGAATGCCCCTGGGCTCAATCCTCACTAGCATAAACAAATTATTATTATTTTATTCTTTTTTCAATGTTGACTATTACTCAGTGAATTGATTTCATGCGTCACAAATGTATTGCTATCTGAAGTTTGAAAAACACTTGCTCATAGATTAAATTTGTCTGCAAGTAATCCACACTGATGTATTCAAATCAGAATGTTACAATAATTATAAGTGATTACAGAGCACCTCACATTTACCAAGTATTTAAATTTTGTCACATTTTCAAATTTAATCATGTATTCTCATCTAATATTTTTTTTGGTGCTAGAGATTAAATTCAGGGGCATTCTGCCACCAAGCCACACCCCCAGTCCTATTTTATTGTGTATTTGGAAACAGAGTCTTGCTAAGTTGCTGGCAGCCTCACTAAATTGCTGAGGCTGGCTTAGAACCTGCCATCCTGGGTCAGCCTCCCAAGTACTGGGATTACAGGCATGGGCCACCACACCTGGCTTCATTTACTCTTAACAATTCCATGCATTAGATACTATTGACTTATCAATTTTACACATGAGGAAAAGGAAGAGATTAAATGACCTTCCCAGAGTTCTACACTTGGGCGTGGGGCAGTCATGACCCTGGCTGGCTTATGTGGAGCCATTACATTCTCCTGCTCTTGAAATGGTGAAGGAAACAAGCATGTGTCTCTCCAGCAGGCTCCACAGCCCTGTCACTCCTAAGTTCATGGTTCCATTTGCAGACATTAGCTTTGGAAGCTCTCTGAAGAGCCTCATCTGCCTCTGTGTGCAGGTCTACACTCAGTCAGAAGAGCCTCCTGGACAAACCATGCATTCTGCTGCCAACCTCCGCTCACCTGCTAAGCTGAATTCACAACACACCTGTTTTCTGTCATATCTGATAGCATGGAGCAAATAGAGCTGATAGAGAGGAGAGAGGTGTGGAGGAGAGGACTGTAGAAATGGGGAGGAGTAGAGGCCCCATCGCTGTGTAGTCCCTGTTATGGTCAGTGGGAGGGTATACCTCAAGACCACAGGAATGTTACCCTTTGACCTCACCCAAAGCTCTCACCTAAAATCTCAGCTCTTCCTGTTTGGAGAATTTACAAAAAGAAGAATATCTATCCCTCATCAATACTAAGGAAATGGAAAGCATACCAATACAAATATGATATAAGCTTAAAATAATCTAAAGACTACAGAAATAAAAACACATTCTTCCTGCAAGCCCATTCTTGAGATAGCCAATGTTAAAAAGGTTGCTGTATATTCTTTTGAACTTTTCCTTTACTTATGATACATATACAACTTGAATACATTGTATATACTCAAATACATGCTTCCCTTGCTTGCCTGCACATTTATGTATTATGAAATCAAACTATACATATTGTTTTACAGCTTGTAATTTAAACTTAAATTAAATAGTAGACCCATTTCTAAGCATGTACATATATAGTGGCTTAATTCTTTTTACTTTTTTATTTTTATTTTTTTGCGGTACTGGGTATCGAACCCGGGGGCATTTTACATCCAAGCTACACTCCCAACCCTATTTTATTTTTTATTTGAAAACAGGGTCTCCCTTAGTTGCTGAGAGCCTTGCTATGTTGCTGAGGCAAGTTTCGAACTTGAGATCATACTATCTCAGCCTCCCAAGTACAGGGGTTACAGGTCTGTACCACCATAGTGGGCTCTTTTGAAAGACTGCATAGCTTCTTATAGTATAGCTATGACATGATTGTTAACTCATCTCTTATTAATGTGGACATTTAGTTGTATGCAATCGTTTATTATAGAAATCGCTAATCTAAATGTTATTGTACATTTTTTGCTGGCATTTCGATACAGTAGATTTTAACCATTGGAATTACTAGGCCATAAATTTTTTATATATTTTACTTTGGTAGAAAATTGAAGAAAACGTTTGTCCTAATTACATTGTTAGTAAGAAGGATCACACTGTCTTAATTTGCATTTTTATTATAAATAATGCTAACTATCTTCTTAGTGGCCTGCTGGAAATATCCTATGTCTTCTTACAAATTCGTATTATCTGCCTAAAACATCCTGTTCCCTTAATATCAGCAAATGGCACTTTTGCTGCCTGTGTAAGCCATTTGTGTGGAGTTGTGTGAGGCTCCACTGCCCTGCACACCTCTTCCAGGAATCCTGAATTCCTGGTGTCTGAAGCCACGTGATGCCCGCAGACCACAGCTGTGGACTCAGAGCCAGATCCTGCCGTGTGTTACATCTGTGATATAAAGGGGAAATTACGTAACCATTTCTTGAATTCTTAAACATTCTTCCTCAACAGGATGATTTCCATTGCACTTTAAAGGCTTGTTCTTGCTAAATAATTAATAGTTAATAAAAACTTATAACTATGATGTAAATTCCTTTTTATTGCTATGGTATTTAGTACTCAGTTAAAGAAAATTAACATTTGTAATGATCTTTGGACATTTTTCAGTGACCCTTGATATCACATCCCTTTCTACTACAATTTAGAGGCAACCAACCACCTGAATTTAGTGTTTAATTATCCTTGGCTTCCCTTTCTAATTTTACCACATTTTTATCTCTAATCAATCTATTGTTTACTTTTGAGCCTTATATAAATGAAAGCACATGTTTGCTTCTTTATTTTCCCCTATGGGACCGGGGGTTGAACTCAGGGGCATTCTACCTCTAAGCTTTTACTTTTAATTTTGAAACAGGGTCTCGCTAAGTTGCTGAGACTGGCCTCGAACCTGCGATCCCTCTGTCTCAGCCTCCCAAGTACTGGGATCAAAGTCAGGCACTACTATGCCCAGTATCATATTTGCTTCTTTATTGTCAAATTTATTACCCTTAAATGAAATCATGTTGTGATACAGAGCTTGTAAATTCCTTTTTATTGCTATGTAGTATTCTGTGAATAAAAATACCTGCAAATATAGTTTTGCATTCTACTGTTAGCAGATATTATCTTCCACTGTTTTGCTATTACAAATGTGTAGTGTGGACATCCTAGTACAAAAATGCATGATATTCTCTAGGGCTGCAGTTCTTGATCTTTGCTGAACATTGGAATCAAGGAGAGATTTAAAAATCTCATTCCCAGTAAGCCACTAAGACCACAATATATGGCGGCAGGACTTGGCTCTTAGCAGGGGTAGCCTCCTGGGCACTTGGCCAATGCAGTCACACAGGCTCTGTGATCAGAAGAGCCACAGGCTTGTTTAGCACTCTGTAGTCATTGTCTTGAGATTCCTCATCATTTTAATTTTGAATTTGTGTTTTATTAAAGAAGTTCACTGGAGCAATGGAGTATACTAGAGTGGCTTGTAGCCTCAGCTCATATTTGTTCTGCCTCCTGCAGGGACAGGCAGGCTCTCAGGTGTCTGCTCCCCATCCTCTGGTACACTTGGCCCTGCCTAGCACTCTCCTCTCCCCACCCTGCAACTGCAGCTGGACATTGACCTCCTCTAAAGCTGGGTGTGGTGGTGCATACCTATAATCCCAGTACTTTGGAGGCTGAGACAGTAGGATCATGGGTTTGAGGCCAGTGTGCAGTAACTTAGTGAGACCCTGTTTCCAAATAAAAAACAAAATGGGCTAGGGTTATAGCTCAGAGGTAGAATGCCCCTGGTTCAATCCTCAGTGCCACAAAAAGATAAAATAAAAATGATATTAAGACTTAAAATCCATGATGTATATATTTTTTCTTTCATGTCTTTCAATGTGTTTTTGTTGTTTTCTCAATGAAATAATTTCTCAATATTTTTGTTGTTTAACTTTGGCTACATTTCTAGGTGCTGTTAAATAGCAACATTGCTATTGCAAGTCATATCTTTTTAGTATTACAATTTGAAACTCTTTGTAGTTATGCAATATAAATTCAATTGATTTTATACATAACCGTATGCAACAAAGTTGTTAAACATTCATACATTTTAACAACGTATTTAATTATTTTGTGCTTGTTGGATGAGGTGGCACATGCCTGTAATCCCAGTACTTGGGAGGCTGAGGCAGGAGGATCACAGGTTCAAGGACAGCTTCAGCAACTTAGCAAGACTCTGTTTCAAAAATAAAAAAGGGCTGGGGGTGTAGCTTGGAGGTGGAATGCCCTGGATACAATCCCCAGCACTATATGTAAATAGCCATATGCTTTTCAATCATCATAATTTTGTTCCCTCTGTTCAATGCTCCTGCCTTTCCTTTCTCTCTTGTCCTCTCCATATGGCCCGCAACATCGAGGGCCCACAGAAAAATGTTATATATGAAAGGTGATGGTGAGTACACTTGCAATGTTCCTGATCTTAAAGGGAATTTTGTCTCCATTTACCATTATGTGTGACATTTGCCATAGGTTTTTGTGTAGCTATCTTATATCAGAATGAGAAAGCTCTATTCATAGTTTGTGAATCATTTTTAAACAATGAACGAACATTGAACTTTTATTAAATGCTTTTCTACTTTTGAAGATCACATCTGAGATTAATTCAGCACTTTTTAGTCATTTTATTATGAAAAAGTTATTGGTCCTGGTGCCAATTTTGTTTTAATACCCGAAATAGAAGGACCATATTCATTTCTAAGCCCCCCTCAAAGGACTTTTACTTATATGGAAAGGAAAAACAAAAATATCACTTACTCATTTAACATCCTATCTTCTCCCCTTCATAGCCAAATTTTCCAAAAGAGATGACTGTGTTCTGAGTTTCCATTTCTTCATCACTTACGCATCGGTGCACCTCTCTGGTCTAGCCATTGGATACAGAGCCACTCACCAAAGCAGCTTTCCCGTGAGTTGCCACTCACATCCATTTAAGGGATTCTGAAAGTCCTTGTTTTATTGTGATTTTAAGCCAACTTCATAAACTGTTGAATATTCTTTCTTTATTGATATATTTTGTTTTACCCTCTCTTTCTTGATTTTTATTCCTCTTATCTCTCTGGATGCTTCCTCTATGTCTACCTTATAGGCTTATAGAGTTGGTCAATTAATAATGCTCAGCTGTAGGATTTCTAGTAAAGCAACTCTATGTTCTTCCCCTATGAAATTCCATCCATGATCACAGCATCGGTCTCTCTGCACTGACTGACGATGTCTAGGGAAGACCTCTTTACTAAGCTCCAGACCCCACTATCTGTCCAGCTATTTAATATCTTCTCTTGAACTTTAATATTGTGCTAGCTGATATAACATAGAGGCTTCAAAAGCTCAGTGGCTTTACCCAGTGAGAGTTTATTCCTTGGTGGCATAAAGTCCAATCAGCATTAAAAACAATCAGGTAGAGAAGCGGCCTGTTTGTATGGACCTGACTCACCATGGGACCTCAAAGGCCTCTTCACTCAGTGGAGGACAAGGAAAGGGAGTCACGGAAGAGCATTCTCAGGTTTGATAGCAGCTGCAGATGCGCATCACACACCCCCTCAGTCCACTGGCCACGACTCACATAACCACCCCATCAAAGGAAAGCTGGGAAATACAGTCTGGCTTCGCACCAGAAGGAAAGCCAACTGTGGTTGTTAACCAATAAGTACTTCTCTGCAGCAGTTTATCCTTCTTCTAGTAAACATTCATTCCAAGACACTTACCCCTTCCCTAAGGAAGGCATCCCAAAGTTTCCTAAATTTTCATCCAGCTACAGATACCAATTCAAAGGCCAGGATGCTGTGTGGTCTATAACCCAGATGTTGTGGTGCTTTGAAATAGACAGGCAACCTTTGAAATAAAAAGACTACATGCTTTCATCCCACCCCACAAAAACACCAAACGCCAACACACCCACCCCACTTACACTCGCACTCACACTGTGCACATATCGGGGACGCCATAGCCTCAAAGGAAATCTTCTATTTTATTTTATTTATTTTACTTTTGGGTGCTGGGGATTGGATTCCAGGGGCATTCTACCTCTGAGTTACACCCCCAGCCCTATTTTATTTTTTATTTGGAAACAAGGTCTCACTAAGTTTCTCAGAGTCTCGCTAAGTTGCTGAGGTTAGCTTGGAACCTGAGGTCCTCCTGTCTCAGCCTCCCAAGTACAGGTGTGTACCACCATGCCCAGCTGAAATCTTCTATTTGAAATAAGGAAAAATGATAGAGCCACAGCACACAATAATGAGGTCCTGATGGATAGGCATTGAGAAGCCTACTGGAAGTGTGGATTTGTGGATTTTTTTTCCTTCTTTTCTTCTTTTTGTTTCCTGTTTTTTTTTTTTTTGGCAGGGAGGGGGAGCACTGGGGATTAAACCTAAGGGCATTCTACCTCCAAGCTACTCCCCAGCCCTTTTCACTTTTTATTTTGAAACAGGGTCTCATTAAATTACCGAAGGCCTAAGTTGCTGAGGCTGGCCTCAAACTTGAGATCCTCCTGTCTCAGCCTCCCAAATATTGGGATTACAGCCATGCTCCACTAGGATTTTCTTAATCAGACCCTGAATCAGATCTGTATTAAGAACCACCTCTGTGTCCCCATTTTGTCCTCCGGCAGGTTCTTCCTAGACTGTTTTTCTCTGTGGCCATGTTTGAAGTGGATTGGGGGCTTATGCACTCCTTGGGGAACTTGGAACCCTCAAAGCCAAGTTCTGTTCATACAGTGAGAGAGCGAAAATTATTTTAAAGTTTAACAGTCACAGATTTTTTCTTTTTTGCAAGCACACTAGTGGCTTCCTTGGGTACATAATCTCTTAAACACATGTTAGGTTTCTAATCTATTTGCTTTTCATCCATTTCTTGTGCCAGTATCTACAATAAAAAGTATTTTCTTGACTTAGTTTCCAAGTCCACCTTATTTCCTTGCTTCCTCACTTCTGTGCCCCTCTCTCTAATTTTATGATTTAAGCTAATCTAAACAATAGCCTTCAGTGGAAAGGATACCCTTAATTTGGTCTTTGTTGCATAGTTGAGAAAAATGAGTTTAACTTAGAAATGTTGGGCCTTTTATAGCTGGAAATATTACTCTGTCTTATCTTTAACTATTTGGGACCTAGAAGTAGCCAACATTTTCATTATTAGAAAATCTTGATTTTATTCCCTTTCATCTCTGCTTGTAAAACCAACCAGTTTCTACCTGCACTCATCATTTTACTGTAAAACCCTACACAATGAAGTCTAATCAACATATACTATCAGCTTGCTCTTTCAGATTACCTCCTCTGGTGCCACCAGTGGGCGGATGCTTCGTCTCCCTTTCAAGTTGTAGTAAAGGTTTGTCTCTGTAAAATAAAAAGGGCTCTCTATCTTTCCAGCCTCTCAGGCATTTCCTCACCACCTGACTTTACACAATCTCGTATATTTCAGGTTTGTAATAGGGTGCATGCCTGTAATCCCAGTACTTGGGAGATTGAGGCATGAAGATCATAGGTTTGAGGCCAGTGTGTGGTAACTTAGCAAGACCCTGTTTCATAATAATATATAAAATAAGGGCTGGGGTGTAGCTCAGTGGTAGAACCACACTGGTTCAATCCCCAGTACCACACACACACACAGTACCAAAAAAAAAGATAGAAGGGTTATAGTTTTACCAATTTACCACTAATCTGCCAAAATAAGGACTCCATATAGGTCTTTGTGGATGATGGTAGAATTGCATTCAGCATTAGCAGAACCTTGCTCAAACAGCCTCAGGGAGAGAAAGCCCTTCTGGCAGGCACATGCCTAGCCCCCATCCTTCGCTCTCTCTTCGTTGCACAAGCGTGGTGTGGCTGCAGAGGGAGCCTGGCTAACGCCCACTGGACTGGTCACTAGTACCTGGTTGTGGAGGACATTCTCTGTGCATGCTCTCTGCTGGGCATCAACCTGAGGTACAAGAATCTCCCACTTGCTGCCACTCTCCTGGGTTCTTCCATATCTCCCTTCCCTTTACTCCTTTGTCTAAAATCTTCCATTTTTGCCCTTTTAATCCCTCTGAACAAGCAATTTACCATTGACTGTGAATCTTACTTCCAGCCACTTCTCTTTCCAAGTGAAGCAACAACCATGAGTGCTGCTCGTCTCTGCCTGCAGGAGGGTTGCCCTCTGAGTGGGGTTGTAGTGTGTGACCACTATTTACAGTGAGCACTGGTAAGCTGCACTCACCTCTCTGGGAACCCATGACTTAATGGATCTGATTATGGCCAATAGGAGCTGGATGTCAAAGGGCAAGTGATGCTTACAGCAGATGGTGTGGCCTTGCTCTGCATCTCAAGTGGTCTGTGCTGTAACTCTCCTATGGGTGCTTACCAGAGACTGTGTGACATCCAGACAACTCAAGTAAGATGCCCATTACAAAGCAAATACTGTATACGTTTTAAACACCGTGCTTTAGAGCTACTGTTTTGATTCTGGATTCAGGACTGGACAATTGAGTTCTTTTTGTCTTTCTTTCTTTTTTTTTTTCATGGTACTAGGGATTGAACCCAGGGGAGTTCTACCTGAGAGCTACATTGCCCTTTCTACTTTTTTTTTTATTTCTTTCTTTTTCTATTCAGGATGTCTGGGAAAGAGACATTTTATTTTGTATTATTTTTATATACTTTTATTGGTGCATTAGAGTCTCACATCGTAATGTAGTTCATAGTGATGGTGACATACATGTCCACAGCACTTGGTGAGCTTTCCCCTGGCTCCCTCCCCACTGCCCCTTCCCCATACAGGGTACTGAGACTGACATTGGTATTCTCACATATATACATAACGTACACAACGGAAGTGATTCTTTCATTGATCCTCCTTCTCCCCCACCTCTGGTCCCCTAGACCACTTCCCTGGCTCCACCAAGCACTGACCTCAAACCTGTGATCCTGTCTCAGCCTCCCAAGTACTTGGATTCCAGGCATGCTCCATTACACTTGGCTTTTTTCTATTCTTTTCTTCAATTTTCTTCTTTCTTTTATGCTTTATGAAGACAAAATACATATTAGGGAGTTTCTATTAAACTTTCACTGAAGCTAGCTGGCTCCCCAACTCTATTGGGAATAGTCTTTCCTTTATAAATGAAGACCCTGATGGTCACAATGACAATCGGAAACTATAGAGAAGTATTAATGGACATTGAAGTTTTGGTCCTTAAATATAAAGAATCTTCAGAAATATCTAGAGAGTTCATTTTAAATATAGATATTTATCACTAGCCCCAGTAATTTCAAATCAGAAGGCCTGGGGGAGGGGTAGAACTCAGAAATCTGTATTTTTTAGAAAATCACCCAGGTGGTTCTGATTTTAGTCCAGTTTGGGAAGCATGCTCTAATCCACATGTGGAAAAAATCCGGTCACCAGTCATAGGTCCCAGAACCTCTTCACTCACACCTCTCAGGCAATGAGAAACGTCTGTACAGAGAAAAGCAAGACTAACACTATGTAGCTCTCAAGGTGGCCTGCCCCACCCCAGTGCCCCACACAACTCTTGGTGCACATTAGCCACTCAATACAAGCACATGAAAGAATGACCGAGTGAAGAAACGAATTAACCAATGTCTACCATAGCGCTGTGGCAGCAACTGTCCTCAGATACCATCGTTACCCTCCCCCGCTTATTGGAAGTCTCCTAATACTACAGCTTCCCGTTCAAGAGCCTCAGTCCTGTATGTTTTCACTTAAGATGGAATTTCCAATTCAAATATTTTAGCAAAAGAATCAGAAATTAACAAGACCGGGCTGCTGCTGTTTACTTTAATGAAAATATTTTAAGTCCCTTTTATTTCCCAACACTTTTTCTCTTTCTAGATCTACCTTCAAAACCTCTCAGTAGTAGGAAATTATTTTACATTCAATCATTGGATAGCGTTAACACAGTTAATAAGCAATTGATCCTAACATATTTTTGCTCTTAAGTTTATGTATCCCCTTCTGACCTATGGGAGGGCTATCTCTATCTGATAATAAAAGGATGACAGAAGGTTGTTCCCAATAGATTTGTAAAAGCAGCTGGTTGTCATGAAATATTAATATAGAAACTCCTAAAAATGTATTGTCCTAAGAAAAAAAGCGCTTCTGATTTTTACCTGTTTCTACCATTTAATTCCTTTTCTATAGCCCTACTCCTTACCCATCTGCCTATCAATGCCTCATCGTAGACATCAAGATGTTAGCAAGATTGTTTTGTTCATCTCCTCTGTCTGCATTCACTGGATACATGATTTATTTGGCTTCATTTCATCTTGCCTTACCACACTTCATCTGTCTATTCCCAGTGAAGGTCTGGATCTAAAACGACATTCCATTAGTGAGCACTTTCATACAAAGTCTTTTAAACACATCCCTGTGTGGATGACGGTGTATAAAACCTAGTTTTATAGCTTTCTCTGAACTGCATAAAACTTGACACTAATTTTTAGAAAAAAATAATTTAAAGCCTGCAAAAATGAATCAACACAACCTCAAACTCACTTTTTAAAAATTTTGTCTTAATTTTAATTGTCATTTTATCACTGGCTATCTGGAAAGGAAGAGTATATACTATGAATAAAAAGTGAGCTACGTGAATTGTGAAAGACATTTCCATCGCAAAAGTGTCTGTCTCTCTGTCTCTCTCTCTCTCTCTCTCTCTGAGTCTGTCTGTTTTTCTCTGTCATGTACGTGCACACACACACACACACACACACACACGCACACATACACACAGACAACCTTTACTTTTAGCCAATTTATATGTTAGTATTCCAGGAGCTTTATGTTAAGTTTTGGCTTTAAATAAATCACTTCATCTAGCCAAAACCACTGACTTTTTCTTGGTTTCTACACAAAACTCTAATTCAAGTCTAGTTTCCTTCAAATTCAGTCCAGGTGCTAAAAAAGCCTTCTGGTTTTCCAAGGAACGTTCAACAGAATTTTTCAACTCTGTGTTCATATTTATAACATGGTCTCCAACCAGTCCAGTATTTTGTATTTTCTGGATTAAAGTGGCTCCATAGTGAATTTGTAGGCCATCAAATTCATAGACACTTACTTACACATGTATGTTTTTCCTTTCAGAAATCAGTGCTTATTCCTTTAGGATCTTGTTTTTCATTATTTGCAAACTCTCGAGTTCTTTAGAGAACGGGCATGTGTATTTTAAGTTAGCAATAAAAAGAATAATAAAAACAAATAAACCATCTCTTTAAAATGGGTTTAGTTACCACTCAATGTAGAAATTTACATCCGTGGCAAATTCTGTAACTTTAGGCTTTTGTGCTCTTTAATTTATAGACTTAGAATTCTGGATATTTCTTTAGGTTTGGTCCTCAGGGATAAATCAACATATTTAACCTTTATTAGCTTTCAAATCTAAAATATAAACAGAGCCCCTTCCTCTACTCCCTTCTCCCTCAGGCTAACTCTTGAATTTTTATTAAAAACCATGAACAACAGTGTCTTTAATCGTCAAATGTCATGTTTGTAAGTGTTAATAGGTCTTCTTAAAGAGCACAGCCTTGGAGAGGCAATACAGCTCCAATATGTCTGAAATGAAGATGATAATAACCATCCCTAACCAAGAACGTTGGTACAAAGATTATGCCACTTAATTCATGCAAAGCATCTGGAATAGCACAGAATTCAGTACCTAGTAATCCTTCCTCTAGATTTTGAGGAATTTGGAAAATCATCGCAATCCATAAGCTTTATATAATTATTAGGATGTCATGGGTGGTATGGGAAGATAGTTTCTGGAAGATATAAGGTGTCATATTTTCTCAGGGTAGGACTTTTTAAATATGGTGTTACCTTGAATGATTTTAGTGCAGATGCCCAAAAAGGGCTCTCATCAGTCACAGATTTCACTATGTACAAGAATCACATGAGTTTTAGTTAAAATGCAGGTTCTGCTTTAGTAGTTCTGGGGTCAGGACTGAGCTTGGTGTTTCTAAAAGCTCCCAGGTTAAGGCTGATACTGTTGGTCCAGGGACTCTACATTCCATAGCATTGACCTAGATGATCTCCTGAGGACCTTTTAAGAAAAAAAATTCCATACATATATATTATAAATAGTAAACAGGTCAATATAACACACACACACACACACACACACACACACACACACATATATATGTCCAATTTACTATTGAAAAATAAACCAACCTAATTGACTTGATGCATTGTGACAATCTAGTAACTGTTTTTATGGAAATTGTGTCTTAATGTCATGAAAGAGTTCAAGCAGGTGAACTCTTAGATGAACTATAAGATGTCCTTAGTTTCCTCAAACTCTTCGGATAGTGGCTCACAAACTTCAGCTACCTTGCAATCACCTGAAGAGGTTGCAGGTGATTGCAATGTAGCTTATTGGATCCCCCCCCCCGAGTTTCTAATTTAATAGCCTAAGATAGAACTTAGGCATTTGCATTTCTAACATGCTCCCAGGAGATGTCAACACAGGTACCACTGACTTAAAGCTGGGTGTGGTGGCACATGCCTGTAATTCTAGTACTTGGGAGGCTGAGACAGGAGTATCAGAGGTTTGAGGCCAATCTCAGCAACTTATCAAGATCCTCAGCAACTTAGTGAGACCCTGTTTCAAAATAAGAAAATAAAAAGGGAGTGGAGTGTAACTCAGAGGTAGAATGTCCCTGGGTTTAATTCCTAGTGCCACAATTAAAAAAAATGAACACTGACTTACAGTACTCATTGATTGATTCTTTCCTGAAAATTGGCCAGAGTCTAGAAGTATTCTCTTGAATCATCAATAGAAACACACACTATGCACCTCTTTGCCATACCATCCCTATCATCATCCGTAAATGTTTTTAAATTTGTTTGCCAAGTTATTGGAACAAAAGATCTCACCACTGCCTATGTATTACCACACAATAAAACATCCCCAGACTCAACAGGAAGAGTCACTGGTTTTGATTAAAGAATAGGGAGGCAGTGCCTGCTTTTACTAAGTATAAAGTACTACTATATCCCAGATACATTAATATAAAAAGTGTCATGTAATAAACATGAAAAAGTAGATTTTGATAACTCAAAGGATTCTCATTGGCTCCACAGTTTCTCTGTCCACTTTGTTAACCCCTGATCTGCTGGATAAAAGTGTCAGAAAACATCAGGACAGTGTTACCACTTGAGTTTCAACTTGAGAAACTAGTGCTTGAGAAAGAATATGCTCTTCCCAGTGAATGAAATGCAACTTGGAGTTGAAGTGTACCCATCCACTAGATAAGGTTACGTGTTTGAACATCCAAAATAAAACCTGAACGTATTGAAGTCATATTCCTCATCGTAACTTTTGCAATTTTATTTATTGATTGATTGATACTGGGGGTTGAACCCAAAGGCATTCTACCTCGGAGCTACACCCTCCAACCCTTTTTTAAAATTTTTTTTATTTTGAAGCAGAGTCCCACTAAGTGACTTAGGCTGGCCTCGAACTTGGGATTCTCCTGTCTCAGCCTTCCAAGAACTGAGATTACAGGCATGGGCCACTGCTCCCTGCACCTTTGCAATTTGAGAAGACACTTTGTTCTCTGCTGTTAGAATCTGTATCAGAACTCTAGAAATAAAAACTTGCAGGCCCTTAAACTCATTTCAGATTTGCCTGACCTTTCGCGGATAGCTATGAGTCAGACTAAGCTATGAGAGGAGACTATGTGGAATTCTTTAGCCTCTCTGATGCAATACTTGGGGCTATCCTGGAAGGCACTAATCTTTAGAATAGACAGGGAAGCCAAGCGTGGTGATGTGCGCTTGTAATCCCAGTACTTGGGAGGCTGAGACAGGCGGATTGCAGGTTCGTGGCCAGCCGCAGCTACTTAGTGAGGCCCTCCGCAACTTAGTGAGACCCTGTTTCAAAATAAAAAAATAAAAAATTGGGCTGGGAGTGGAGCTCAGAGGTAGAATGCCCCTGGGTTCAATCCCTAGTACCGCAAAAATAAATAAATAAATAAATAAATAAATAAATAAATAGGGAATGGAGTGTAACTCAGAGGTAGAATGCCCCTGGGCACCGCAAAAAAAAAAAAAAATAGACAGGGGAAGCCTATAGATAAGCTTCACCTGCACATCTGACTTTACATTCGAGAGCACTTCTCATTGAAAGGGGCAACTGACTGTGTGTCGGTGCTCCTTGAGCAAGCTATTGCCTGCCTCAAAGAAACTGCAGATAGAGCAAATGAGGAACGTCCAGAAGCAGATCCCTAACACACTGCATTGGCATCACATGGTGGCAGAGTCCGGAGGAGCTCCTCAGTTTGCAACCCAAGGCTGGGGAGGTATGCACCTGGTCTGGCCAATCTGAAGAAGAAGGGAGGCGGCGGGGGGGGAGGTGTTCCTTTATTCAGCAGCAGCGGCTTCAAGAAGCTTCCATAAGAGACTTCTGCACGGTGGACGGTCTCTGTCCAGTTTACATAGCAAATCAGAGTACAGGTGGCAGCTGGCAGGACACAGAGATACAAGGACATGCTTAGCTGTTTTTCATACAACAGTGATCTTCAAAGAAGGAGGCGAGGACACCATGTTTTGACTGTCCCCACACTCTTGAAAATAGTCCCACCATTTAACCAACTGCTGGGAAAATTTTCATGGATCTGCTTGCCACTTAACATTGTAAAATAATAACAGGAAGGAAACTGAATCTAGACAAAGGAGAAAACTTTAGATGAGCAAGAAGGGCACCTATGGAGGGAGATGACAGGGGAAAGAGGGAAACCCACTAATGCACACGATGTATATACATAAATTTATCAGAGTCAATCACTATGCTGAGCACGAAAAGGAGGGAAGGGGGAGGGAATAGGGTAGGATTTGAGGGAGGGCTAAATGAGCAATGTGTGCATGCATGCTTCTGATACCCTGACACGTATCAAAATGTGTAACTACAATGCACCGATAAATGAATATATTACAAAAAAAGAAAGAAAACTGAATCTAAGTAAGATATTGTAACTGAATCTCCATAAGATACAATATCCTTGAAATGGAGGATTGACATTGCATCTGAAGGTATTGCTTTCCTATTTATTTATTTATTCATTCATTCATTCATTCATTCATTTATTTGCGGTACTGGGTATTGAACCCAGGGGCATTATACCTCCAAGCTACATCCCAAGCCCTATTTTTTATTCTTTATTTTGAAACAGGGTCTCACTAAGTTGCAGAGGCCCTCACTAAGTAGCTGAGGCTAGCCGCGAACCCAGATCCTCCAGTCTCAGCCTCCCAAATACTGGGATTACAAGCGTGCGCCACCACGCCCGGCTTGCTTGTCTTGTAGAGCTGTGTCCTCCCAATGCTAGCTGACTTGCTTTCTCAAAGTCTTCAGACCTACTCAAGTACCTACTGTATGTCAGACATTATTCTTTTCATTAGACGTGCCTTAATTAACTTGATTTTCATAAGAACTATATGAAGTAGATGCTCTTTCTTTGACCTAAGAGAAATAGAGGGGTTAGTTACTTGTCCAAATCATGCAGAAGGCAATAGAGCCAGAATTTGAACAAGGCAGTTTGGGGCATGAGAAACTGTGATATTAATCACCAAAATGTATGCCTCTTATCTAATGATGCAAAATTTATAACTGTGAATTGATCATAAATGTTGCTCCTAGAAACCTTGTGTGCATATAATGAACGAATATTTGAGCGATGTGTTTGCAGACAGCTGACATGCTGTATTACAAACAAGGGCCTAGGAAATGAGTTGCATTTTTTTCTCCACCAGGTGATTTAGGGAAAATCAGTTCTCCTCTTGCTAAGACCTCAAAATTCTCACATACTAAATTATGTGTGTGTGTGTGTGTGTGTGTGTGTGTGTGTGTGTGTGTGGTACTGAAGATTGAACCCAGAAGTACTCTACCTCAGAATGACACCCCCACCCCCTTTTTAAAAATTTTTATTTTGAAACAGGGTCTTGCTAAGTTGCTGAGGGCCTCAGTAAGTTGCTGAAGCTGGCCTTTAATCTGTGATCCTCCTGTCTCAGCCTTCTATGTAGTGGGATTACAGGCTTGTGACATCACCCTTGGCTCACATACTAAATTCTACTAATGGATTCATAGGAATAGATGATCTTTGATATTAAACGTGCCCTAATATTCTTGGATTCGACAATTGAGATTATGTTCAAGGACAAATATTTTCACCAAATTTCCATGAGGTGGTATAGGGTCACCTTATGAGGAAAAGACCAAGAGTTATGCCAAGAACTTTTCCTTCCAAAGATTATACTAAAATTTAAAGAAAGCCCATATAATTTCTTTCTTTGCCCTTGTAAAAATACTCATTCTTTAAAATACCTAAATTGAGATTTAGAGTAGAAGTGTTTTCTCTAGAGTTCCATGAACCTTTTGTTGTTTTGTTTTCCAAATTCTACACTGCTTTATAAGTAATGTGGTTCATAATAACAGGACATGTTCCTTTGCTTCTACTACTTATATGTTCAAATCCTTGAAATTGCATAAAATTTTAGCAAAGAACACAATAATTTCCACCTGGGGCATTTTCAAAAAAAGACATGGATCCTTGCCATCCTCAAATCGAATAACTTGGCTGTTATTTGCCACTTTGACCAGATGCTGTTGCCTATGTGTGTAAGTTCAACTGAATTCAAGCGCAAGCGTATCTGTAGGCTTTTACTTTGGTAAATGCATGCATTTAGGGAATCTGTGTTAATTGGTTATTTAAAAATCAGATTAGCAAGAGAGACCCAGCTTCTTCCTCCCATCTCTCTGAAAATTTGATGAAGACAGACACCGCATCACATCTGGTTGTACCTCTACCTCTGTTGGCTAAGATTCAAGCAGATACGCTAAGGAATTGTCTGGCAGGTTTTATCTTAGGACTTTTTCAAAATTCACAACTCTCTCAAGAGAAGAAACATGGGAGGAGAGTCCCTACAGACACAGCCATTCCAATGGATACAAAGGCGGGCTTTAGTTTCACCACTAGATTTTCTTGCACACAAAAGTTCCCAATAAAACCCAGCTGGTTCACATTTTGTCTGCAGACCTGAAACCCAGCAAATTTGGCTTGGCTTCTTATTTTGCAGAAAATGCTTCACACGGCTGTAATCTGGAAATATTGAAGTGTACAAAACCCTTGACTGAAACAACAGGAGCAGAGCTGTCTCCTACCTCCACTTTCTCCCAGCTCTCCTCTTAAAGGCTTAGGTGCTGTTAAGGGAGAGGGGAAAAAAGCCTTCCACTGAGCATGAAATGTATGAATCATCCATGACTACCTTTGTTGTGTGCTCTACTCCAAAAAAAGGAAGATTAAAGGGTTGTCATTGATGAGTGAGACAACTCACTTTCTGGCATCAGTAGAGAAGAAAGGAACATTCAGGATCAGGGAAGGAAATAAAACAACACAACAATATTGTTACAATTTGAGCAATAGCAGGCTTTAGTATGTGAAAGTATTGTGTTATCTTTTCCATTTTCCACCCTTATGCTTTGGTTGGCTTCATACAATCCCCTGGCTGACTATAATTGGGGATGGACTCAGTGCCAAGGCTGCATAAACTAAGTAGTCTTTCCTTTATATTTTTGTGCATCGTGATTGTGTATATGAAGTCATAAAAATCATTTATTATGAGCATGTGTATTCCTGGCTTAAACAGCCAAGTATTCTTGTGACAACGATATAATAGCATCAGATGTATTCCCATAAAACACCATATGTGGGCACTTAATAGTTATTGCCCTGGCACCTACATGCTGGGATATCATCTTAAAGGGGGATTCCTTGGGAAAAAAAATTGTTTGGTACTTAGACAAATAAATTCCCTTTGATGAGGTAGGTTAGCAACAAGGAGGGATTTGCTAAGGATCCTTTGGTGATGGCAATAGTTCATCTTCCATTAGTATCAGATTTTTCAAATCTTCTGCTAGCATTCTTTTCATCGATCCGTGAAAATCCTTCACAGCACTGAAAACAGTAAATATTCTCTTAGACTAGAGGTTGCCAGAATGCTCTAGAGTCACATTGGTATCTAGCAAACTAAAATATGTGCACAACATAAATTTTATTCTTTTTGCCTATTACTCTTTGGAAAGCATATATTTAGGGCATGTGGTATAAATCACAGCAAATAAATTAGTTTTCAAACTAGATAAAATAATGTAGAATGGATGAAAGCTGTTTCTTGGCACGTGTGAGCACTTAGCGATGTTATGACAGCGTGCCTCTGTGATAGGGACTAGTCCTCTTTCTGCTTCTGCTTCATGGCGCAATGGTTTTATTTGCTTGCCACTGAGGCTGCTTAAGTTTCCCAACCACCAGCATGCTTCAAACGTGTCAGGACTCTGGTACTGCTATTCTACTACTGCATTAACACCTCAGGCAGGTGGCCAGACACCCACTGTAGGCATGTGATAGAGTCTTTCAAAACAACTCAATTGCAAAAGAGGTCAGAGCCCACTAGTTCCTGATGGCATGTCTACTTTCGTGGGCAGGCAAGACAATCTGAAAGAAGGAGAACTGCATAAATCAGTTTGCAGGGCTTTCTTTCAAGGGGTGACTTATCTTAGAGACACACTATGGTGTTTTACTGGGGCCTAGGGATGAAGATGCTATTGTTGGTATTTTGAGTTTCTAGGTCAGCCACGATTCAGTACCTGTATCTCTATTCACGCACTCTTACTCTTCCTCATGTAACAGACTGTCTGAAAATTACAATGGTATTTTGTTTAAACTACATATGGTAGTTATTACCTTGAAAGTATACACTAAGCATATGTCTACAACCCTAATAGCTACTTCCAACACTTTTACATGACTGCTTTGACCCAGTTGATTTTTCTCACTATGCCTTGGCCCAAACTTCCATTCCAGCATGCCTATCCTACAATAAAAATATTGTCGCCTTTAATTGTTTTTGTTCTTTTAATACTGCCAGGTATCTAGCTATAGAAGAACTTTTAAAGTGGTGACATCTCTTACTGATCCAAATACTTTTTTTCTGTTCATAAAATTGGCTTTCCAGTAATTATCCTTGTATATGGTTATTCTCTAATTGCTTATTTTTTAAAGGTCTGTATCTATTCAACTTAACTCTCACCCTCCCCTTCACCCTGTCTTCCCTTTGTCCCACTTCTCTCTTATTAAGAGCCTATATCTCACTGGCCTACCAAAATGCAGTTTACAATCTTATTTCTCTCTTTCACCACCAAAATCATGTTTTTCATTTTCTACCATGGTTCTCCACCCTGAATACATTGAGACTGGAGGGAATTTTGAAATTAAGGATGCCTGGTACCTTATCTTCATTTTTCCCTTGACCTATTAAATCAAAACCTACAGTGATAGTAATTAGAAACCTTGAATCCTCAAGGTTCCAGTTAATAATAATATATAACCACTAGCAAAACATATTTTCTAATTAAAAAATCATAGCTTCTATTGTATGTCTACCCTATGTAAGATACCTCATCTGCTTTGGTTTGTTTCATCTTCATAATGAGCCAAAAAGTATTATTTTTCTAATTTAGGAGAATAGGAAGCTGGGGCATAGAAGGTTTTTTTTTTTTTAAGAAAAAAGATAAATCTAAGCCAAACATTTAACAGACTTTAGTGCAGGGTTCTGAATCCAGAGCTAGAAACCAAATGCTGGCCTCTTTCCATTATGTTACCCTACTCCTCATGACATTCTATTGCGTATATTCATTAGTAATGCATTTTTTATTTCTTACTCTCATTATTTCCTTGTGGGTTTATGTAAAGTTAAAATTCATCTAGAAAATCCATATTTACAAAGGGGCTAATATCTTGTATTGTAAAGAAACCTGGAGGTGTTCATGAATAATGATAATATGGTCTTAATGGACTGGGACATATTTTAAATCCTAGTGGATAAAATGATGCTACATTTCATATATATTTTTAAGAATGAGGTAAACTTGAAATTAACATTCTTGCATGATAAACAAGGAGAGACTGCAATGGATGCATATCCCACTCCCTAGTATTTCCAAAACCAGAGGAAAAGTGTGCATGCTTCCAAAAAGGAAATATGCTACCAGGCCGCCATACCTTTCTCCAAGTCCCCTCTCTCCTTTTCTCACTTTTCTTTAACTCTGTAATGGTTTGGATATTAAAAGTCCCCAGACCATGTGCTAAAGGCTTAGTCACTAGCTTGTGGCTCTGTGGAGAGGTATGGGAACCTTTAGGAGGTAGGATCTTGTGGAAGGAAGTTGGTCAATGGGGGTGTATCCTTGAAAGGGGTATTAGGACCCTGGGCTCTTTCCCTCTCTCTCTGCTCCACAGCTGCCATGAAGTCAGTGGTTGTCTCAAACAACATTCTCACTGCTGTAATTCAAAATGACCAGCCACACAATTTAGAGGAAGGGAGATTTACTTGTTCACAGTTTTTGGAGATTTCAGGATTCAGTCCATGTGAGGCCAGGTCTGTAGAGCTCAGGGCATGGCAGCAGGAAGTGGAGAGAGGGAAAGCATGGGCTCTACTCTCACATCACAGAGGCTAAAGACCAGAGAGAACAGGGAGAGGAGGACCATACATTATCCCCAAGGCCACACCCCCAGGGACCCCTCCTTAGCAACCAAGCCCCACTTTCAACATTGCTATCTTGTTTCCTGAGGGCTAGGGGACCATTCTAAATCCAAACTATCATAGTGGTTTTCCTCTGCCTCAGGCTATTGGCCATGATGTACTGTGCTGCCACAAGCCCAAAATGACAGGATCAAGCCACCATAGACTGAAACCTCCAAATCTATGAGCCAAAATAAACCTTTCCTCCTATAAAGTTGAGCACATCTTTGTGCAAAACAATGCAGTCTATCTCAAATCCCTTTCTGCATGTGAGAAGCATGTGGCTCAGAGGTTAAATGAACTATCTGAACCTGGTGCTTCCTGAGGAAAACTCAACTAAGATTGTAATCAAATGATTGGTTTCGGTGGCGCACGCTTGTAATCCCAGTACTTTGGGAGGCGGAGACCGGAGGATCTGGGTTCGCGGCCAGCCTCAGCTCTCGCTCTGTCTCTCTCTCTCTCTCTCTTTCTCTCTCTCTCCTTAGTGAGGCCCTCCGCAACCTCGTGAGACCCGGTTTCAAAATAAAGCATAAAAAATAGGGCCGGGGGTGTAGCACGGAGGTAGAACGCCTCTGCGTTCAATCCCCGGTACCGCAAAAAAAAAAAAAGAAATGATTGGTTTCCACAGCTAATGTTTTCCCCTCTGTATAGCCAGGTTGAAGAGTAGGGGGATAAACGTGGTGTTTTATCCTCTTTTCTTCTTTCATCCTCACTCCAAATCTTTTCTAAAACATCATATCATCTCAAGAACCTAAGAATGATCTTTGATTTAACCTTCTCATTTTCCATATCAAATAAAACTCTGAATTATATAATACGTTGTGTGTGTGTGTGTGTGTGTGTGTGTGTGTGTGGTACTGGAGATTAAACCCAGGGGCATCCTACCTCTGAAGTATACCCCAACCCTATATTATTTTTATTTTGAAACAGGATCTCACTAAGTTGCTGAGGCTGACCTTGAACATGTGATCCTAATGTCTCAGCCTCCTAAGTACTGGGAATGAGGACCAGCTTGAATTGTGTAATACTTAATAATGATAAATTTTATCAAGCACTTATTTGGGGTTGAGCACTTATTTTGTCCTGTCACATTTATTTATTTATTTATTTATCTATGTACGGAGGATTGGATCTAGAGGCATTCTACCTCCAAGCTATACTCACAGCCCTTTTTAAAATTAAAAAAAATTTTTTTTGAAACAGGGTCTCGCTAGGTTGCTGAGAGTTTAAGTTGCTGAGGCTGGTCTTGAACCTATGATCCTCCTGTCTCAGCCTCCCAAGTACTGGGATTACAGGCATGCACTAGCATGCTCAGCTCTTATTTGATTTTTAACAAGTTTTTGTGTTATTTATTATCTTATTATAAAGGTAAGGGTACAGTCTCAAAACCTGGCTTAAAATGACTGAGCTAACAGGAGGCACAGCCAGTTCTTAGTCTACATTAGATTATAACATTTGTGCCAGCAGGCTCTGCATCATTCTCTTTGTCAATAGAAATGTCTTTAAGTGTATCTTTACACTTCATCTCTTCTCTACTCCAGCTTCTATTGTCTGTTTTTATTTTTGTTCTTGTGGTACCGGGGATTGAACCCAGGGGTGTTCTACCTCCACACTACACCCCCGGCCCTATTTTTTATACTTTATTTTGAAACCGGGTCTCACAAAGTTGCGGAGGGCCTCACTAAGTAGAGAGAGAGAGAGAGAGAGAGAGAGAGAGAGAGAGAGAGAGAGAGACAGGGAGGGAGGGGGAGAGAGCGAGAGAGAGAGAGAGCTGAGGCTGGCCGCGAACCCGGATCCTCCGGTCTCCACCTCCCAAAGTACTGGGATTACAAGCGTGCGCCACCACGCCCGGCTTTATCATCTGTTTTTATTTTTATCTTCTCATGCCTAAATTTTGTCTTCAGCATTATAGTTAAATGTAACCCTCCAAACCATCTGATTCAACATGCCTAGACTCTCAAACTCTGCCTCAAACTGCCACTTCTTTGTGCAGAAGCATCCACTCCTCTTCATTGTTCCTGCTTTCATCCTCCTCATGTCTAACCTCCTCCACCTAACTTCCAAGGACACTCAAAATGCAAATTAGTCGCATTTCCCATCAACCCCTAAATATCTTCCTTTCTACTGGTGTCTCTTGTTGGTCCCACCTCACTGTATTCACATTATCTCCCATACTGGGAGCTAGATTGAGAACTCCATGAGAGAAGGGCCATGTATCACCCTGTGACTATATCCCCATGTTGCTTCTCATGGTGCTAGCTTTGAAATAGGAAGTAATTCCTGAACTAGGCATTTTTTACTTGGGTCCAAATATGGTGGTTTCTGCCACATGCTTCAGTGGACATGGACAGGTGACTAGGAATAAATGACCCATGAACTCCTTCTGGTTCAGCTAGAATGGGTCTCCTAAGTATACAGCAGATTCTACACTCTCCATATCCCACAGGAATGTGCTGGGAAATTGAAGAATGACAGATTAAATGGCAGCAAAAGTGGGATTAATGGCACATCACACCAACCTCTCTGGGGGGCAATAGGAGTAGCATTTGGGGGGTCAAGAATTCCCCAAACCATGGCTGAAAGATTTGCTTGGTGCCCAGAGAGAGAGCAGAAGAGAAATTGTGGTGCCAGGTGCTTGTGCATATGTGTGCTTAGTAAAGGTAAGGATTATAAATTATTGTTTACATTTGTGGACACAGAATATCATCATTGTAGTGTTCTCTGATTTTCCACTGACTAGTTAGAAACAAGAATCCTCAATGAATATCTTTTACCTGCCCAAAATACACAAATGCTTGTCTAGCAATCATATATACCCATGTTTTCCAAGATTTTTTTCATAGATTCCCGAATATATCCCCTGGAGGAAATAAATTTAGGTAATGTATTCCAATCTGTTAGATTAAAAAACTGGAAACATTTGTAGCCAAAAAAAATGCCGATGATTTATTTTGTCTTACTTAGATTTTCCCAAGCCTTTTATTTATGAGATCTTTTATTTGCTTAACACATAAAAGTATTACACAGAACTAGTGCTTCATGGGAAAGAGTTTAGAAAACTCTTGTCTCTTCTTAAAAAGCTTTGGATTTATTGTGTCTTCCTGAAATCTGGTTTCTGAAATACATAATGGCAAAAGGTCCTACTTCAATGAAATGTCCTTGGAAGATCCTTCCAAGCAGGTGGGCTTTAGGTGGACACTTGAAGAAAGAGACATCTATTCCAGGAAGCAGTAGGAGCAGGCGTCAAGTACTTCTGCAGTAAATACTTAGTGTGTTTAACAAACAGGAAGACAGAAAGGGCGAAGGAAGGTAAGAAGGGAGGAGGAGGGAAGGAAGGGAGAGACGGAGGGAATGAGGGAGGGAGGGAGGGAGAAAGGGAGGGAGGAGGGAAGGAAGGAAGGAAGGAAGGAAGGAAGGAAGGAAGGAAGGAAGGAAGGAAGGGAGGGAGGGAGGGAGGGAAGACGGGAGGGAAGAACATTTCTAGTGGCTTAAATAAAATGGGCAAAATTAAGAATAGAATATTGAACAATGCTATGTCCATACATGAAGGTATCATTACCAATCTCACTAATACGTATGGTGAAGGAGGAATGGGGAGGAGGGTCGGGTACAGAGGGAGGTTAACCAAGTGATGTGTGCATGTATTAATGTATTGCTTTTAATCTCACTATGATATATAATTACAATAAACCAATAAAAGTATAAAATGATGAGTATGGAATAAAAATTTAAATACAACAATACAAAATAATAAAAATAAATTAAAAATACAATACTGGAGAGATCAGTAGGGCTTAGATCAGGTAGGATCTTCTAGACATGACAGAGTTCTTAGGTTTTCATTTAAATTCAGTGAATAGCCATTTATAGATTTTTTTTTCTTTTTTGTGGTGTTGGGATTTGAACCCAGGGGCATTCTACCTCTGAGCTACACCCCCGGCCCTATTTTATTTTTTGTTTTGAAACAGGATCTGGCTAAGTTGCTGACAGTCTCACTAAGTTGCTGAGGCTGGCTTCGAATCTGCAACTTTCCTGTCTCAGTCTCCCAAGTACTGGGATTAAAGGTGTGCTCCACCATACACAGCTCATTTATTGATTTTTAAGTAGGAAAGGTACACTATTTGATTGGGGTCTCAAATAGATCACACTGTTTGCTCTTCATTGAAGACAGGTAAGATTGGAAATAGAAATTGAGAATACTGGGAATATTTATTGAGATAATTCTGGTAGAATACGATGATGGCTTTAGGTAGTTCAGTGGAGATGGCAATGGGGAAGAAGAGAATTAAGACATAGATTTAATAGCCCAGCATGGTGGCGCATGCCTGTAATCCCAGTATGTGGGAGGCTGAGACAGGAGGATCACAGGTTCACAGCCAGCCTCAGCAACTTAGCAAGACCCTCAACAACATATTGAGACCCTGTTTCAAAGTAAAAATAAAATAGGACTGGGCAGGTAGTTCAGAGTTAGAACACTCCTAGGTTCTATCCCCAGTAACACACACACACACACACACACACACACACACACACACACACTTAGATCTAGTATGTTCCAGGCCAGGCCCTGGGTTTGATCTCTAGCACCTCAGAAAAGAGAGAGAGAGAGAGAGAGAGAGAGAGAGAGAGAGAGAGAGATTTGGGCAAAATCAGTAGAACTAATTGGCTAATAGGGCATGTGAGATTCAGGTAAGGGGAAAAAAATCGAAGACTACTTTCAGATTATCTGAATGATATGGATGGGTTGTATCATTTACTGAGATGAGAAATGCAGGGAAAGAAATTAGTTTAGTAAAAGAAAAAAATCTAAATTTGAGATAGTTGTGTGATATGCGTGCAAAGCTATCAAGAAGGCAGCTGGATATAAATGTGTAATTTGCTTAGAGTTATTGGAAACTGAGATCACATGGTGATAATATTAGATTTTTTCTTATTCAAGGGGAGGGCCAGAACTGAATCTTGTAGAACTCCAGCATTTACAAATTGGGAATAGTAGGAGAAGCCAATAAGGAGAAACAAATGAAATGGCCAAGAAGGCCTTAAGTGACCTCGAAAGCTAGAAAGGATAATTCCAGAGGAAGAGTGGGGGCGAAAACCTGTTGGGAAGTGTTGTTCAGTGAAATGGAGTGAGGAAGGGAGACAGGTGTGTGGACAACTCTTTCAAGACATTTGGCTAATGACGGATAATCACAGAAAGTCGTTGTAGTATTGAGTGATGGAGTAGCGTGGGATTCTCTCAAGATCGCTGGGAATGTACTACTGAGAAAGGGCAGGGGATAGAGGGAATGGGATGGTTCCTGAGATACCGCCTTTAACGTGGTCTTTGGGTGGTGACTGCAAACGCAGCAAACCTGCTGTATACAATAATGAAAAAACATGTAGATCGCCTTTGTATCTCCAGTGTCTGTCAACAGTAAATGCTTACTGTACTTGTCGAAGAAAAATTAGAAAGAGTGAAGAGAGGGAGGAAAGGGAGGAGAAAAAGAACCAGCAAGGCAATCCTTTTTTATCCTTGTTTCCTCTTCCATTCTCATTATAATTGTGCATTATTTGTCATGAAGTCCCCAAGAACTCTGTTAGTCAAAGAGTAGCTTTAACCTTCAAAATGATCTTGCAAACAGGTATTACTAATCTCAGTTTACAATGCAAAAACCAAAAATTATTCACTTTTCTTATATCTCTAATCCAGTACCAAGATGCTTACTCTTTACCCATAAATAAACAAATCTGAACAATAGAATTAATCTCCCTGCAAATAACTGTTTAACAAAATTTTCATGATTACGTCTATGCTTTGCAGCACAGACATTGGATTTATATTATTATAAGAAATGGTGAAAATATAATTTACATGAAGACACTTGTCAATTAAAAATAAGAAAAAACTAAACATTATATAATCACAATGACAGTGACATATGCTATTTCATATGTGAAAGTTAATAATAAATACTTTTTAGCCACTAGATAATTTCCAGGGCATGGTGTTGTGATGGCCTAATTATATTGTAAATTAGATAAGCACATTGCGTAGGTTGCTGAATAAGGCAATTCAACCACACAATGCTCCACTTTTATAATCAGCTTCCTCCTGCACATTTACAAGTTTATGTGCAGGAAAGAGATACTTCAATTATACACATTTTTCCATTTTAAACTCAATTACTTATAAAACTTTCTGGACCATCTCATCATTCCCAATAACTATGACGACTTTCTAAAATGTGTTCCATTTCTTTATTTTTCCCCTAATTCTCTTTCCCCTGGTGTTTTCAATTAGCCTATGAGAAAAATTATGTAAGCCAGCCAGATAAATCTCACATTTTCCCAAAAGGTAGTCATTAGTAAATTGTTCAATTTCAAATGAAGATAACAGAAACCTATCTGGACAATCAAAGGTACTATCATTTATATACTTTTTCATTAAAAAAAAACACTTGTACATTAAGAACCTCCACGTATGAAACACAAAGTTATTAAAGTTATAAAATACAGTGCAAATTATTCTGGTCATTATCTTACATTTATCTTTTTTATTACAAGTTCTCCTAGTGCTTGTATAATATAATTCAAGGTAAAAGTACTGCTCAATTTTGGGAATACATTTTTTCCCCATTAAACGCCTTCTAGATAAGGCAGTTTTTTCCCCAAGTTGACTTCTAAATTATGTTTTAATTAAAGTGAAATAAAATGAAGGTTTATAAATTTGTATTTTGGGATATGTTTAATTTCTATTTCAAATGATCATTTTCAAGCATTCTGACATTTGTTTCTTTCTTTTTTTTTTTTTGGCAGTGCTGGGGATTGAACCCAGGGCATTGCACATGCTGGGCAAGTGCTCTACCACTGAGCTACATCCCCAGCCCTGGCATTTGTTCTTAAATTATTATTTTGTATCTGATCTGCCACACTTTTTACAATGGACTTATCATTCTATACAAATTATAGAAAGCAGAATTAAAGTTTCCATCAGCTCTCAGCCACTGTTGTACAAGGATTTGAAATAACAACAACAAAATAAAATTGATTGCATCTCTTCAACTCATTTGGGGAGAATACTACTTAAAGTTGTTTTTTAATGCAAGGTTGAAATTATCTTGATTTCCCATCAAATGTACAGAGATTTTATAGTAGTGCTTAATTCCTCTAGGGTGTAAGTTAAGATAAACAGATCGCTAGCTGTGTTTATCTATAAATATAGCAGATGGTGTGGAGCTGAGGCTAGTAATCAACTCTGCCAACTTTAATTTCATGGTTATAAAACACTGTTAACCTCACTATTTATAAAAGGTGGGGAAGAATCTCCAATGGGCTTCAGTAGCCAAGAAACTCTCAGTAATATTAATCTCTCTAACTGATACTCGGTATCCTCCTAGGGTACAATATTTAAGATTTTGGAGTGACTGCTAGACACATTTAAGTTTTCACCGGGATCATTAGCTAGCATTTCTGTCATTGATCTATTAGGATTTTGTTAATGAGTTCCATGTGAATGAAATCTAGTGAGACAATTCTTTCTAAACTTTGCTAGGTGAATGTTTAACAATTTCTTTAGGTAGTTATATGTCTAAAAGATAGACTAAATTTGTCAAAATAAAATACTTTTCTTATACAAAGATAAGTCAAATTGTGATATTAATCAGACCAAATATACTTAGGGATGGAATTTCATAGAAGAAAATCATAAAATCATTTGAGTAATTAATCAGTCAATGTGTGTTTTATATAGATGTGTACATATTTTAAGCCATGAGTTTGTCTACAACCACAAAATACCATAGACTTTTTAAAAAAGCAAACTATTCATCTTTATATTCTGAATCAATTTAAATATAATATTTTATTATGATCATTTATTTCACTAAAAATCTGTATGTTCAACTTCATCAAAGTAATTCTTATGAAAATGAACCATTATTATAAAAACAATATTATTTGAAATTGCTCAATTTTTCGATTCCAACTTTGCAGTAAATAGCAAAATTTGCTTTATAAGCACAAAAATGAAAAAAAAATTCACAAACTGTATTCCTATTACTTTTACATTCTGAAGAGGTCTATTTTTCTGTTCCTACAAAGGGGAAGTTTCTTAAATATATGAGAACCTAATATGCAACTTGAGGGCTTAAACCCTTGAACTAGCTGGGCGTGGTGGCACACGCTTGTAATCCCAGTACTTGGGAGGCTGAGACAGGAGGATAGCAGGTTCGCAGCCAGCCTGGGTTTCTTAGTGAGGCCCTCTGCAACTTAGTGAGACCCTGTTTCAAAATAAACAATAAAACATAGGGCTGGGGGTGTAGTTCGGACATAGAATGCCCCTGGGTTCCATCCCCAGTACCAGCAAAAAAAAAAAAAAACAAACAAAACAACAACCCTTGAACTAAAAATGTTTTGTGTTAGAGTTTTGAACCTGGAGCCTTGTGCATGTTAACAAAGACTCTACTGCTGAGCTCCATCCCCCGCTGGAGAGGGGGTTTTATCATGAGGAATCGTTGATTTCCTATCCTGTCTTGGGCTGCTTCTCTTCAACCCACCCTGAAAGTTTTATACTGAAACAACAATCTCTTTGTCTACTGAGTTCAAACTTTGGGTTCCAAGGAGCTGGCTTCCAAACAGCAGCAGCCTTGGGGAGGGACAGCACTGGGTGGACCCTTCAGTAATGTCTTCTCATCTCCCTTCCTGCTCAGAGCCTAATGTCATGAGCTGCCATTGGATGTAAAACCCCACTACCTGATGTGCTCATTTCTGTAACAACTGTCTGCTCATAGTCAGATTCCAGGTCCCCAAATGCATGAAACATCCAGAAAAGAGAACTCCAAAGCCTCTCTAAAATGCAGACTTTCCCTCATTTTCCTTTTTTTTTAAAAAAAATGCCTCCAAACTGACCTGAATCATCATCATTATCAAAGAAATTGGCTATCGAGCTATTTGTTACATTTTACATTCGAAACTAGGGGAGATTTCTCTTTGAAGTTATCAATATCAATCAGCTAAAAAAGATCTCTCAATTAATTTTTTTTTTTTTTTTTTTGCGGACCGGGGATTGAACCCAGGGGCGTTCTACCTCTGCGCTACACCCCCGGCCCTATTTTTTATACTTTATTTTGAAACCGGGTCTCACGAAGTTGTGGAGGGCCTCACTAGGTAGAGAAAGAGAGAGAGAGAGAGAGAGAGGGAGAGACAGAGAGAGAGAGCTGAGGCTGGCTGCGAACCCGGATCCTCTGGTCTCTGCCTCCCAAAGTACTGGGATTACAAGCGTGCACCACCATGCCCGGCTCAATTAATTTTTTAAAAAATTTTTTGCAGTACTGGGGATTGAACCCAAGGGCATTCTACCTCTGAGCTACACCCCAGCCCTATTTTTTATTCTTTATTTTGAAACAGGGTCTCACTAAGTTGCGGAGGACCTCAATAAGTAGCTGAGGCTGGCTGCGAACCCCGATCCTCCGGTGTCAGCCTCCCAAGTACTGGGATTACAAGCATGCGCCACCACTCCCGGCTTATCAATCAATTTTTAAGATTATATCTTCTTGTCTTTCAAGTGAAAAAACCAGAGAAAAGAATGTATCCACACAAGGAGAGATGTCTTTTTAAAACCAGGCCACTGGGACATGGGCTTTTTAGAGTTGTGGGGTCACTGAAAAGCAGTGGGAGTGTATTTCTCAGAGAAACAGCCAAGATGGAACTTCAGAGTGACGAGAAGTACCCCCTAGGGAGGCAAAAATAGGTCTTAATAGGAGAAACTGAAGAGAGTCAAAGGGAAACAGAAGAGCAAATATAAATGAAACCATGTCTTACTGTGTCTGAGCAAAAGAGCACATGGTTGTTTGTCTTAGGGACTTTCCTTTATGGGAACTCTTTTATACAGTGGGTCTTAGGGAAATGAGATATCTGTAAGAGCACTTTACAGATAAGGTGCATAAAAGCACATTAAAACAATCACTCTTGTAAAAAGGGATTTCCCCCAATATCCTGATGGGTAGCCTAAAGTTACTGTTTTTTGTTTTCCTAGTCTCTATATAAGGTACAATGCATTATAAAATGTAATCTTTTTTACTAACCATGGTTTGCAAAAATAAAAAAAAAAGTTTCTATAAGGAAATTATCTGATTAAAAGAGGAGGAAATCCTGCACTGTGGTACTCCCCCGTAATCCTAGTACTTAGGAGGCTGAGACAGGAGGACTGCAGGGTTGAGGCCAGCAGTGCACTGTAATTTACTGAGACACTGTTTCAAAATAAACAATGAAAGAGGATTGAGGTGTATCTCAGAGGTAGAAACCCCTGGATTCAAACCCCAGTACCACAAAAAGGAGAGAGGAATAAGCTGGTAAAATTTAGTGTTCCTGAGCTGGGCATGGTGGTGCATGCTTGGCAGGCTGAGACTGGAGGATCCGGGTTCATGGCCAGCCTCAGCTACTTAGTGAGGCCCTCTACAACTTAGTGAGACCCTGTTTCAAAATAAAGAATAAAAACCAGGGCTGGGGGTGTAGCTTGGAGGTAGAATGCCCCTGGATTCAATCCCCAGTGACAAAAAAAAAAATAGTGTTCCTGCTTTCATGAAAATCTATAAAATTCATTAAAATAGTATCACAGAAATAAATTGTTGCCTTTCAATATAATATTAAGCAGACTACAACCATGGGGTAAAATAATAAGTAATAGGTAAATACTCTCATTTTTATCATTTTCTTTCAGATTATCCAACCCCATCTAATGCCAAAGGCATTGCATTGCACACTAAAAAACATGCAAAGGAAATTACTCTAACTGGATTTCATTCCCCCTTCAATGGTTAGTTAAAACTCAATCATCTTTAATATTGTCTTTATTTACTTCCTATAAAAATCCAGTGATCTTTCAAATTTTTATCCCTAGGGCAAGTAATCTACGCTGTCATGTGCATGACAGCCACCTGCGGAATCCTTCTCTTGGTTATGACCAAGTTGAGGTAACTGACCGTATGCACCTCAGGAGGGAAGGGCTGGGAGGGAACCAACCATGGCTGAGCTTACAAAGGGCCTGAGACTGAAAGCTTCATTGAAGACATGCTCAATCAGCCTTTATGTGGGATAGGTTCATGGAAACATTAGTCTCAGTCTTCAAATGTAAGGGAAATGCAATCACGGGATTTTTAATGTCGCATTTTATAAACGCATATGCATTGCCTGCTCCTTCCAATGATACTGTTATCAATCTTTCATCTTGGTTTGCATGCAAAATCCAAATTGAACCTTGCTGTATTCTTTATTGAAATTCCTTGCAGAATTGATCAGTTCCTAGAACCAACCTATTGTGTACTTCAAGAAGTTTATATTTACCTGAAGATTTATCCTGCATTCTAATTTCTTATGTGCTAATGAATTTTACTCAAGTTTTATATAGAACTTTTTTTTTTGCGGTACTGGGGATTGAACCCAGGGGCGTTCTACCTCCGCGCTACACCCCCAGCCCTATTTTTTATACTTTATTTTGAAACCGGGTCTCACGAAGTTGCTGAGGGCCTCACTAGGTAGAGAGAGAGAGAGACAGAGAGAGAGAGACAGAGAGACAGAGAGAGCGAGAGAGCTGAGGCTGGCCGCAAACCCGGATCCTCCGGTCTCCGCCTCCCAAAGTACTGGGATTACAAGCGTGCGCCACCACGCCTGGCTTAGAACTTTTGAAAGATAAAATTGAGGCCTCACAGCATGCTCATTGAAAGACATTATCATTGCTTGAGATTAATTTACTCTTTCCAAATCTTTTTCCTTGACTGTTTTCATTGCTGGATGTAAACATTCCAGGAAATATATGAGACTTTAAAACTAGAGATACATCAAACTCTAGATTTCTAAATTTCTGGGATTTAAAATGTTTTAACTTATTGAGTATTAACAAATAGATACAAACTGTGCACTTTCTTCCCTTTAATTTATAAGATAACCTCATATTTAAATAACAATCATGTTCATTTGCTTATTCTTCATATATATGTGTATAGTTTTAGAATTATATATGTTAATGAAGAAATATATGTATTTGCATACACATAAACTATATTTATCAGTAAGGTTGGGCATAGAGAGGAACCAAACCATTGGGTATTTCCCTTATCTCATAACATCTGATGCCTGCAAACAAAGACTGATACACTCAACCATACAATGCATTTATACATGTTGGTTCTCCAGAAGCAGTCTACGAAATATAAGACATAGAGCTCTTGACACCCAGGAAGATAAAATGAAACTGTAAAGTGGGGAAGAATATGGGAATAGCAAGGGGACAGGGAGAGGTGAGCGTATGTTCTGCCTAAAAATATTCAAATTCATTTATTGTTAAATGCAACGCATCTAAAGAAAATGTATCCATTATTGGATCCAACCCCTCTAAATATTTAATTTTATGTTTACCAAAGCCAGTGCCAAAACAAACTGCTCTTTACCATGTCCTTAAACATTACATTTATACGAGAAGATAGTCCATGGGTTCCAACATACAATATGAAGGCCAAAGAATTAGAGTCTATCTCTAAAAGAGAAAAGTAGCATTTGGAATTTATTAAATTTTATTTGGTTTAAAATATTTGAGAACACTGCTCCATTACTCTGCTTGCCGAACTATTCCATGAAAATTCTATTGTTTCAGAGAACCAGTTCCCCATCCCAGGAAAACTCTTTGCTAATAGTTCTTGATCTTTAGTTCTTAGCCACACGCATAATGTATAAAGTTCACATCTGCCACAGGGCCTATGAGTGCCTACAGATGATGTTGTTCCATGGATAAACAACATGTAAACTATTCATAATTTCCTGCGGATGACCCATAACTTCACCACTTTGTTGCCTGCATAGAAAGGCATGTCCCTTTTCTGGATGACAGTGAGGGTGTTGTTATAGACAACATTATTGAATCGACTATAATATGTATTTTAAATAAAATCATTAATATTGTCAAGGACATTACATTTGGTTACATGTAATTTTAAATTGATCATGATGGGTAATCTGACAGCTCCAGACCCAGGGTTAGGTAATTGGCAAAGCAAAAGCCATCCTGGGAAGAGAAGACCAAAACAAAAGCATCCCGGCCCACAACACCTGCATTAACCCACATCTGGAGATAAAGAATGCCCCCAGGGAAGTTCACGCACTCTTCACTTAACTGAGGTACAGCTCTACTCTGTGTAAATACCTTTCTTCAGTAGAAATTAAGATTTTTGTATGTGTTTCATGTCATGCTAAATTAAAATAGCCTTACGTCTTCAAGTAAGTTTTCAGAGAAAAATAAATACTTAAATATGTGAGGAAAAAAAGGGACCATTTAAAAAGGATTTGGAAATCACAGTTAAATGTATGATACGCTCAAGACCTTAGAATATTCTATAATTGGGACTTTACATGTAGGAACTTGGTTATACATATTTTTTCCTTCATTCAAAAATAAGCACACGTGAGGATATTTGTAAAATACTTGAAATGGCATATTGTTAGCTTCTGCTTTTATTTTTGTATAGAATCTCTAAACTATCAAGTCCAACAAGAGATCCTTCGCCAATCCGAATACCTGGAGGAGTCGTCATTCATTGAGTTACAGACCACTCATAATCCCTTTCTTTAAAGTAAGTGTCTGTAGCCAGTCAACAGAATATCATATCCATCACTGTTAATAAAAATGTTAAAATGTTAAGATGGATTTAATGACATGGGTTCATTAAGTATAATAATGTGAGAAATAGTAATATGGCATGATGATCTTAGATTTATTTTTACTTAAGGAAATATTCAAGTAAATACATATAGTGGTAACTTTTATAATGCTAGGAGACAATTAAAGTTTCTCTTATAGGCACAAAGTGTTATCCAAAGATTCATTTTGCTTTCATGGTGGATATGAATGTATATGATATTAACTGCTTGCATCATAAGATGAAATTGTAGCTAGCAGGGGTTTTTGTTCTGATCAATTTTATAGGTTTTCATTGATTTGCCAAAACACAAATGTTAGTAAGCTATCCATCACATGTGTTAGTTGCATATTCTTACCTATCTTCAAATCATTAGAATTGACTTCAAGTTCCTAAATATGTTTGGTTAGATGATGAGTCTTAAAAAGTGGTATCTTTGGATTTTTATTATTTTAATTCTATTGAATTTCACTTTTTATGTTGATGTCTTCATCCCCATAAAAATGTAAAACAATTATATTGGCTAAGAAAAGTCAAGGTGTATTTCAATAATGATCTATTTTATTTGTAATTAAAATTTTCTATGTTAATTATTATGAACTTCTGCAATAATAAAGTAATACCTTAATCGCTTTTTTCTATATTGTTTCTATACTATTACTTTTGGCCTGGTTTAACATTAGAATATAATTGTGACTAGGAAATAGTGGAAAAGTTAAAGTTCGTTACATATGTGCTTTCCAGTGGTCTGTAGTCATATCAGTATCCATCGCTCGGAATAGCCCTTAGGCTGCATTATCCAAAGTGGCACAAATGCATAAATATTTGATAACCCAAGGATACCGTGCTAATAATTAGTGGCATAGTTACAATTAAAGGTCAAATTTTTTCTGCTTGTTTGGTCTTATTTCTATTAATGTTCACTATATTTCAGATTAAATTAAATATGAGTTTACATGTGACTCTATGTACTCAGAGTAATTGTAAAGCTATCTTTGGCCTTTTAAAACAGGGAAGAAAAATTTGGAGAGTCACAGATGCCCCCCAAGGAATTCTATAAATTATTGCAGCTGTGTGGAGAGTGAATGTGAAGAAAATATAGAAATTTCCACATCTAAATTACTGCTATATAGCTTAGACTTGCTAATGTCTGGAAAAATGTGAGGTCTTCTCTGGGAAACTAAGGAAAGAAATCATGTTTGTAGAAATGTTTGCATGGTGCAGAGAGGGGAGGACGGAGGGTGAAGTGGGTGGCTTCCCTCAAAAACGGCACCTGTGTCCTAGGCCAACAAGAGCCAGAAGGCAGACTGCGGAAGGAAGTCAGTGGGGAGCATTAGGGACCTCTCAAGAGTGACCTGTGTGCAGAGCAGGGGTCCAAAGTGAGACCATGAGCTTATTAAACTGACATGTGGAGGACTAAAACACTCCGGGTCCTTAAACACCAGGCTAACGAGTCACCGTAAATGTGAATGTGGTGCATGAGCTTTTCAGAACATGGTCCTATTTTTACCCTCACCATTTACTCGTCTGTCCTCTGGGAAGCCGTGTGTGTGTGTGTGTGTGTGTGTGTTTGTGTGTGTGTGTGTGTGTGTGTGTGTGTGTGTGTGTGTGTGTTAGTTACTAGGGATGGAACCACCCGGGGCGCTCTATCTCTGAGCCTCCAGCCCTTTTTATTTTTTATTTTGAAGGCACTGGCCACAAACTTGACATCCTCTAGTCTTGGCCTCCCAAGTACTGGGATTACAGGCATGAACCACTGCGCCTGGCTTTGGGAAACCTTTGTTAAGACGCCCTTTCCTGCCCTGGGCCAGGGACCCTGGCTCACTGCTTCCGCCCAGTGCTCCCCATCTGAGAGTACTACACCTCTTCATTCCTGTTCTTCTCAGTAAATTGTAAGCCCTTAATTTGGTTTGTTGGCTCATCACTGCTTTCGATTCCATAGCACATAGTGTACCGTCAATAAGTAACTGCTCGATGAATGAACTGCTTCATTGGGAAGGCTATTAAATGCCACAAAAAGGTTTTATAGAAGGAAGAACTATCAGATTTCTGAATAAGGAAGAGCATGCTAGCAAAAAATGTAAGTGACTGACAGGAGAGGGCCAAGAGTGATATCAATGAGATTGCTTTAATATGTACCGCAACATTTAGCTAATAAGTATTGAATGCCTGCATTAATTAATTAGTTCAACACTTACTTATTGAGCACATAGTGTGTATTAACCAGTGGACTAAAAACTGGATATGCAGTTCCAAACAAATATCTTGGATATTTGTAAAACAAAGTAAACACGGTAATTTCTGAAAGTGATAGATGATACAAAGAAATGATGAGGCTGGAGGGATAGTAAAGTGATGGGAAGAGAAAAATTAGTAGAGGTATGACAGAATGAAATGCACGTCATAAGTATGTCACACAGGACAGATGGGGACTTAGATTGGAACGGGGAAGGGCAATGTGACACTTATCTTCAGATCTGTCCCCACCCTTCTCCACCTCTTATAAACTTTCAGGACTTCCATGCAGCAGAGGCTCCTTTGTCCTCCAATGTCCAGTTGGTTTCAGCCAGTGGCAGATGGGGGAGCTATTCCTCTGTGTCCCTTGTCGAAGTGTCAGTCTGGGCTGGCTTTATTCTTTAGCAGTTTCTATCAGTGTGGCCTTTTTACATGAATCTCTCCTCCTAGATACCAGTAAAAATTCCTCTCCTTTTCCTTTCAGGCTCAATGGAACTAACATTTCTGTTGCTACTAGTACTGGGTTCCATATTTTCTGCGCTAGGCATTGTGGTTTTTCTATAACCACCACACCTGTATAAAGATTCCCTAAATCAAACATTCTTAAGAGTCATCCAATTTAGATAAATGGGAGTTGGTCCTAATTTGAGAATGGCATCTGTTTCCTGTTGGTTCCCTAACTGATGATGCTGGTAAAGATTTCAGGATTGAACCAACTGATTTCCAACACTATCAGGACATCCATTAGGAGTTACCTAGTAGTCAACCAATATAGATGCTAAGTGAGACCTGAGCTACAGCCATTAAATTTTGAGTTATCCACTACCATCCTTACATCTCTCTCATTCCAGCTGAGAAAGCCATTTTGCACCAGAGACTTGCTTGTGATTTCTGTGGAAAACCTTTAGGAGGAGGGTGGCCACATCCCCAGATGGCAGAGGCAAAGACCTCTCCTTAAAAGCATTTAACCACTGCTGAAATTCCCTTCTGAGTCGTCTGGCTATTCCAGTAATAAGCTACTGTGCCTCTAGCTGCTTCTGCATATTTACCCATGACCTGCTTCTCTCCACAGAATGCTTTCCATAAACTCCCCTGGGCGTTCCTGAGAGCCAGAAGTCAGCAGAATGGTACCAGCTGGAACTCAGCGAGGTGGATCAGAAAGGTCTCTCGGGAAGGACTTGAGGGCAGAAAGAAAACAGGAACTTTGTGATTGCAAAGCTGGGGCTCACTTCTGTTCCTACTTTTGAATTCCCTATGAGAGTCCTGAGAAACAGATTTGGGGGTTATTAAAACATGTATCCTATTTTTTTCCATGTACAGTGAAATGACTACAAATAACTATAACTAGAAGAGTTTTCCCTTTTGACTTTTAGAATAGTCACAATGGTGAGCTCAACAAACCCAAGAAAACCTAAGGGACTGATGATCAAAAACAATGGCGTGGCCACTCTAATGGCAGCGCCAGGTCAGCACGCATGCTCGGCGCACGAACACAGCCGTCTTCACGCATCCCTGCCCGCCTGGCTTGCTTCTTCACACTTTGCTCTCAGAACTGAGATGAATACCATCTGGGCTACAATGATTTAATGTACTTGAGTTTCTTAAGCTGTTCCCAGCGTGCCTGTTTGAGGCTTCGAGATCTATTCAGACCACACCGACTGCACCCCAAAACTCCCAAGCAGTAGAATGAGTGTCTCCAAAGACTTTTCCATATGTAAATCAGTTTCAATATGTCCTTAATCAGAGTCCATGCCACTTATAATTGTCTATAATCTTCTATAAAAATGAGAAAAATATGCCTTTAAAATGCAGAGGTTTAGCCAGGCATGGTGGCAAACCCCTGTAATCCCAGTACTTGGGAGGCTGAGACAGGAGGATCACAGCTTCCAGCCCAGCCTCAGCAATTTAGAGAGACCCTGTTCCAAAATAAAAAATAAAAAGGGCTGGGGGTGTAGCTCAGGGGTAGAATGCCACTGGGTTTAATCCCTGGTACCAAAAAAAAAAAAAGGGGAAGGTTTAAAATTTTAGTTAAAGATAGTAATTAAAAATTCAGTTAAGAATTTTCCATATAGTGCATATAATTATGCTAATTTGCTTATATGAAGTATAATATATAACTATCTTAAGTAAAATATATTATTTGGCATTTGCATCTCAATAGAGACATAATTAGATAAAATATTTTCTAAATACTTTATGTGTAGCTAAAAACACAGCTATAAATATAAAATAGCTGTCCAAGTAAAATCTTCATTTCTAGGCACAAAGTTTGTTTTGTGTGTGTGTGGGGGGGTGCGGGGCATGAAGAATTGAACCAGGGGCATTCTACCTCTGAGGAACAACCCCAGCCCTGTTTTTTGTTTGCTTGCTTGTTTGTTTGTTTTTAAACAGGGTCCTGCTAAGTTGTCTAGGCTGACCTTGAACCTGTGATCCTCCTGTCTCAGCTCCCACGTACCGGGATTACAGGTGTGTGCCACCACACCTGGCTACAAAGTTTGCTTTTGATATATGTATATGGTAGTAATTAAGCAGTTTTTGATTCACAGTTTAATATTTTTACATGAAAATTGCATTTTATTTTCTATGCACAGGCAGTCTTAAAAGGAGTTAAGGAGAATATATTTCTATGGTCACCACTGTTTATTACTTTCCATAAAATAATATTGGAAGACAGAAACAGTCTATATGTATTTAGGATGGCAAACAGTCAAAACAGAATTCACATGAAAGTGCTGTAAGATTTCACTGGAATGTTCTAATGTGAGTTGTGTTGCATGATTGGCTCTGCAGGAATATATTTTTATGATGTTAATATATTTAAATTTTTAGCGAATGTTTAATCATATAGTACATTCTTTCAATACCATGAAACAAAGTACTGTTAGTCTTTTTAAAAAAAAATTCTAATTTAGTATTATAGATAATATGGCTCCAAACAACAGCAGAAGGTGGTATAGGAACAATGTCAACATAAGAAAAGGAGTAGTTGACCGGGCGTGGTGGCGCACGCTTGTAATCCCAGTACTTTGGGAGGCGGAGACCGGAGGATCCGGGTTCGCGGCCAGCCTCAGCTCGCGCACGCACGCACGTGCACGCTCTCTCTCTCTCTCTCTCTCTCCCTGTCTCTCTCTCTCTCTCTCTACCTAGTGAGGCCCTCCGCAAGTTCGTGAGACCCGGTCTCAAAATAAAGTATAAAAAATAGGGCCGGGGGTGTAGCGCGGAGGTAGAACACCCCTGCTTTCAATCCCCGGTATCGCAAAAAAAAAGAAAAGGAGTAGTTGTAAACACAACGATAGAACAATTATTCACAAACATCAAATGCTCATGACACTATAATTAATCCTTTTAATCATTAGAGCTACAGAAAACAGTAAGAGCAATTGGACTATGTAAGATTATTACTCCATATGATTGATATGCATTATGAAGTTTAATCCTAATGACAACTCTGGAATACCAGTTTTGTCTTTGTACAGAATTTTTTTAAAGAAAACCAAAACAAAACAAAAAATCTGATGTTCCAAAGTCTCACAGCAATAAGTACAAAATATTAGTAATTGAACAGATACATCAGATTCAGACTCTTCTATCTTAATTCCCAAATCTACTAATAGCCACTCCAATTATAATTATGAAATGTTTATACCTATTTTTAATCGGGTTATTTTTTATTTTTTCATTATTTTTTAACTAATGAGATTTCTTTATTCTTCTTCTTTTTAGTTCCTCATATATTCTGGGTGTTAAGCCCCTGTCAGACCTATAGTTTGCATACATTTTCTTCCACTCTGCATGTTTTCTCTTCCCTCCAATTGTACAGAAGCCTTTTAGTTTGATATAATCCCATTTTTTTGCTTTTGTTTCCTGTGCTTCGAATGTTAGATCAACTCTTTTAATCATTTCATACCCAATGAAATACATGACCTATGAGAGAAATCTGCCTAGAGCTGATGAGACCAAGGGGCAGTCTACAGGCGCCAGACAGGTGGTACTTGACCCTGTGCTGTGGGTCTTAAGACTTCCTCCTCAGCCTAATCACCTGGAGGATTTGTTAAGCAAGTTTCTGGGCTCTATTTCCAGAATTTCTGATTTAGTTGGTCTGAGGTGTGGTAAAAAAAAATTCCCTTTCTCCCTCCCTCTTTCCTTCCCTTCCTTCCTTCTTTCTTTCTTTCTTTTTTTTTTTTTTCTCTTTTGCGGTACTAGGGATTGAAACCAGGGGCGTGCTACCACTGAGTTACACCCCCAGCCCTTTCTGTTTTTTATTTTGACACAGGGTCTCACTACTTAATTGCTGAGGCTGGCCTCAAACCTGCAATCCTCCTGTCTCAGCCTCCCAAGTACTAAGATTACAGGTGCGCACCACCACGCCTGGCCAAGAATTTGATTTCTAACAATTCCCACATGAGGCCATGCTCTGAGAACCACTGATACAGTGGCTCTTAACCCTGTAAGCACATTAGAATAACCTGAGTAACTTTAGATTCACTACTGACCATGCCCCTCGCCAGGGGTTCTGATTAAATCCATGTGCCATGATTGTCCTAAGCATGGGATGAACTGGTGATTAGGGAAGGGGAAAGTCAAGATTGGGAAGGAGTAGGGACCAGATGCCAAAGCTGGACCTCTTGCCTCTGCCGTCTCATCCCTCCATCTCCATCTCCCTAAGATTGAAAGCTTCTCTCCAATGTCGACTTTTCTCTCAGCAAATCCTCTATGGTTTTTTTACTATAACTTTTAGTACAGCTTTATGACTCAAGCCTGCCAAAGTTGGATTATGCTATGTACAAGGAAGTTTTTAAAGTTTAGAAAACATTGCACTAGGTCTCTCAACAAGGTCTGGCTTTCAGTGCTGTTGTTTTTTTATGTGCATGAAAAGCCCAGTTTTTAAGCTCAAACTGAACAATGACTTCTTTGTTCTAGGATTGGAACCAACCAGTCTCAGGAGTAATGAATACTGTTGGTTCACTAGTTTGGGAGCTGCAGAGTATCTTGATTTAAGAAAATGGAAAAAAAAAATGGTGGTTTAAGATTTTCCATTATTTTCCTATTATATGCACACAATGGCTCAACTGAAAGTTGATTCAACTGAAAGCTAGTCCAACTAAAAGTTAATAAAGAGGAAAGAGGAAAGAGGGACAAGGGAAGAAAAAGAAATGAGAAGATGACAGTAAGTTAGGAGACAGAAAAAAATGAATAGGTGCTACAGGGTATCAAATACTAGACCGTCTTCCCTCTCTTTCTGTCTCCTTTATTATCTCTAGTGCATGTAGCAGACAGAGTTTTTGTTATGGTGGAGAGCATACAAAATACAAAGCCCCCATATGCCGGGGTGGTGGCGCACGCTTGTAATCCCAGTACTTTGGGAGGCAGAGACCGGAGGATCCGGGTTCGTGGCCAGCCTCAGCTCTCTCTCTCCCTGTCTCTCTCTCTCTCTATCCCTACTTAGTGAGGCCCTCCGCAACTTTGTGAGACCCGGTTTCAAAATAAAGTATAAAAAAATAGGGCCGGGGGCGTGGCGCGGAGGTG
>PVJS01004370.1:0-48513 GCA_004027185.1 Glis glis
GTGTAGCGCGGAGGTAGAATGCCCCTGGGTTCAATCCCCAGTACCGCAAAAAAAAATAGTCTTACTGGTTGGATTTGAGTGCCTGGTGACCCATGCCCCGACATTTTTTTTTTTTTTTGGTACCGGGCATTGAACCCAGGGGCGTTCTACCTCCACGCTACACCCCCGGCCCTATTTTTTTATACTTTATTTTGAAACCGGGTCTCACGAAATTGCGGAGGGCCTCACTAGGTAGAGAGAGAGAGAGAGAGAGAGAGAGACAGGGAGAGAGAGAGAGCTGAGGCTGGCCGCGAACCCGGATCCTCCGGTCTCCGCCTCCCAAAGTACTGGGATTACAAGTGTGCGCCACCACGCCTGGCTCGACATTTTATTTTTAACAATATCATCTATAATCGACTCACCCAGCAGTGGGCATGGTGATGTTTGCTCCTCGGATCATGCAAGTGACAGCCCTGTGACGTGGCGTCCAATGGACGTGGGTCCTTCCGTGCTCCCGGCACTGCCTGCCCCTCCTGCTCCTCTTCCAGGCTGCCCTGTTGGCCTGGCCCTGGCGTTGGTGGGAGGCAGCAGGAAGAACCTATGAGTCCAGCCTTTGCTGTGTGCTGGCCGAATGGTCACGAGACGCCTGGCTGGTGCTGGAGTCCTCCTCCAGTAGGCAGAGGTGGGGTCCAGGAAGACCCTGTGCCGCCAAGTCTTGCTCCCAGCGGCCTTCAGGGTTGGTTCCCAAGGGACTCATGCAGCACAGCCCCATCCTCTTTGTATAGCACGCCCTCCTCTTCTGACACCTGGGACCCTGTTCTCTAACCGCGGCCCTGCACAGCCCACTCACACAACACTTTCTTTCTGGCATTACCCTGCTGGGAAGGGAAAAATGGTTCAGTTTTAACTGTGCCATATTAGAAGATGAACTTGCACTGTATGGAAGAAATAACCAAGTTCTCTATTTGTTTATTAGTGCAGAGAATTACAAAGGTGGCCAGTGTCTCTGACAGATGCATGAGTAGACACTCATTCCCGGGGAAGGAATGACATCATTTGTTCCAGTGTTTTGTTTTAATCATAACCATGGTGCCTGGTCTTGAGGATGACCGTGCGGCTGTGGCTGGGGCTTTCTTAGGCAGAGTCCTGTGCACTCACGTCTTCCTCTGTTTTAGGAAGCGGCCATCTCGGCCCTGGCTGCTCTCTGCAGTGAATACTACACAAAGGAGCCAGGGGTAGCGGATCCCGCAGTTCAGGGTGAGTGAGCCGGTGTGGGGCCTCCAAGGGAAGTGGCAGGGTAGGCGGGGTCTGTGGTGCAGCCCACTGGGCAGTGGGAGCAGCCTTTGAGGCTGCTTCTGGAGCTGATCTCTGGGCACCAGGCAGTGGCTGGGAGGGAGAAGGAGTCGTGGTTATATAGCTGGTGACATGGTTCCTCCTGGGCTGGGCAGGTGCATCTGGACACTGTCTAGCTCAACTGTCCAAGGAGCGTCCTCCACCTCTGAGTGAAGAACCTCCTGTCTGGGCCAGTGCTGCCCATGCACGGCCCACTTGTCCTGCACAAGGCATGGCCGTTCACGCAGGGAATCAGCTCCATTACCTCTGTGGTGCTCTGTCTCCCCACTGTTTCCAGTTTGCATTTGTCGGTGCTCCTCACTGGCTCTGATGCATCACCGGTCTCCCTCATCAGCCTCTTCCCACTGTCTTCTGCGACTTCTAGGTGTGTCTTTGCTTTAGCTCCTTGGTCCTCCGTGCGGAGATGACGGTTTCTTGTCCTCCTTTCCTGAGCTCTTGCTGCACCCTCCTCCCTTCATGCCTCTCCCTGGGGCTTTGCTTATGCAGTTGGTCATCGTGTCTGTATTGTAAGGTGGAATGTGTTTAGAATCTCCATGTGAGCCGGGTGTGGTGGTGCACGCTTGTAATCCCAGTACTTGGGAGACTGAGACCGGAGGATTCGGGTTCGCGGCCAGCCTCAGCTACTTAGTGAGGCCCTCCGCAACCTAATGAGACCCTGTTTCAAAATAAAGAATAAAAAATAGGGCTGGGAGTGTAGCTCGGAGGTAGAATGCCTCTGGGTTCCATTCCCAGTACCGCAAAAAAAAAAAGAATCTCCATGTGCACGGTGATGATATTTGACTGGCATGTGCTCTTGACACATGGATACCTTTTGCTCCTCACAAGAATCAACATGCGCGCTGTCTTCAGGACGTGCAGCGTGTGGAGCTGCTCCGCCTCCTGCCGCACATCCCAGTACCGAGTGCTGATGCTGAGCTGGGGTGGGGGACATCATTTGATACTGCTTGTGGGATCGACCTCATGAGTCCTATTTGCTTAGATTAAAAAGCACACTCCCATGCTGTGTTTGCCTATGGCATTCCTTCATGTTATAGGACATGCTTTATAGTCACATCAAAGTATATGAAACAGTATTTTAAATTATTGTTTTTGTGTTTGTGGTACTGGGGATTGAACCCAGGGGCATTCTACCTCCGAGCTACACCCCAAGCCCTATTTTTTATTCTTTATTTTTGAAACAGGGTCTTACTAAGTTGCGGAGGGCCTCACTAAGTAGCTGAGGCTGTCCCCAAACCTACAATCCTCCTGTCTCAGCCTCCCAAGTACTGGAAGTACAAGCACGCGCCACCCCGCGCCTTGCAAATTATTGTGATTGTATAAAAATCACATGTGCGATAGTCTAAGTCTACTTTCTGTCATTTTATAAAAACATGAAAGCATTCTATAATACGATCTTCTAACAGACTTTCTAAATTGGTGATATTTTACAATATCCCTTTACCACAGGCATTTTTTTTGTAGAGACAGTAATATTCTCTTGTATTTAGTTTATTTTTAAAAAGTGGAATAATAAGGTCATGATTTGCTTTTTGCCTAAAAAGAGTGCACCATGTCATGTCTCCCTGAAAATAAAAGAAATTAAATTCTCATCAGTATATGAAACTCAAGTGCGCGGTAAAGAAGGTGGAGGTTCTTTCCGCACACAGCTACTGCAGGAGACGCACTCTAGTGTGTATCCATGGGATTCCCCATTGCTCTTCTCCCCTGACATATGAGGGCAGACAGTGCGTGGCTGGGCCTCCCAAGTGACGTGCCACAAGAGGCTTCCTTGCTGGAGTTGAACAGTGTGACCAGTCTCTTGGGGTTCTGGAGACAGGACACGTTGAGGGTGCCTGGCCTCCCTGCACTGGTCTGAGTGGAGAAAGTTACTCTTCCCTCAGAATTCTTCCCTTGCTCCCCCTGAGCCCCAACACCCCTCAGCTCCTGCTTTTCCCTCAAGACCTATGTTCCCACCTCCATTCCTGTCTCCTGCCACTTGCCTTTCCTCTCAGGAAGCTGCCCCATCGCAGCCGTGCTCTGCTCCTCTTAGGGCCCACCCTGCCATGGTTTCTTGTTGGGCAGTGCCCCACTCCTCTGTGTCTACAGCACAGCGTTCAAAGCCCTCGGAGTCCAGCTGGAGCTGCGTCTGGCCCCAGCCTCTGATGGAATACTCGTTTGTGAGGAAGGTTTCCACAACAGCATGTATGTTCCCAGTGAATAAAAAATGAGAATTATGAATGTATCTGCCATTCTCACAGCCCTCTTGAATTGATTTTTCTAAGAATGAAACAAGGTGGCTGAAATTGCGTATGAAAACCTTAAAATCACTTACAAGAATTCCTCCTTTGCCTCTCGTTTCCTGGCATACCACTCTGAGGCCAGGAGCGCACAATGTGCTCCTCACTTGGGCTATCCCACATGTATCCTTTAGGGCGGGGGCAGCGGGCTCAGTCTTCTCCCATGTTCCTTCTCTGCAGAGGAGCTTATCCCGCAGTACCTCGCTGAACTGCAGAGCCCAGAGGAGATGACTCGCTGTGGCTTCTCCTCAGCCCTGGGTGCCCTGCCGGGCTTCCTCCTGAGAGGCCGGCTCCAGGAGGTGAGCTGCTGTGGGTGGAAGGGGCCCGGGAGCAGCATGGGCCAGGTGGGGGTATGGCAGGGTGGGGGTGGGTCAGACGATCTGCATGGCATCCATGGTTGGGAAGGGATTCCTGCCCGTGGTGCGTGTGGCTGGGCAGGGAGCAGGCACCCAATGTGGGCTTCAGCATGCTGCTGACTGACCACGCCTGCAGACTGCAGAGAGCTACACTTGGGTTTGCAGGAGGGGAAGGTGCTGGTAGGAGTTGTTGCCACCTTGATGAGTCCTGTGTGCTGTCTCCTGCCTGGTCTATGGTCATGGCCGGGCCAGGCTGGTATGGGCAGAGGCCTGGCTCTGCAAGTTCCTGCCTCGATTATCAGGAGGACATAGGCCATCTCACTTTTCACCCTGGCCCCATCTGCTTCCCCCTCTTGCCATCCCTTCTCAGCATCCCTGGGCTTGCTGACCTCAGCTTGTGTCTCAGGGCTGACCGCATCACTCTCCTGGACACCCTGACCTTGTCCTGTGCTCCCTGGGAGGGTCTGAGCAGTGGACATGCACGCAGCACTGTCTATCCTGTTCTCTCCAGCCTCAGTCCACCAACCCCTTGCACTTCCCTTTCCCTGCTAGTCTGACCTGCTGCACCCCTCCTGCACACACCTGGGGCCCCGCCCTCCCTGGGGATCTAAGGGAGTGCTAGACGCACTCTGACAGTGTGTTGGGCGACCTCTCTACCTGCCAGACATGGGGCTTATTTGTTTGAAATGTTTTTAGAATTTGAATTATCAGTTTGAGAAGTAACAGCTCAGCCCTCAGAGCCAGCCACTTCATCCTTCTCCTGTCCCAGGTCTGAGAACAGAGGGAGGCCTTGCCACAGTGGTTGCTGGGGTCAGGCTCAGCAGTGGGGAGGGCTGTGAGAGGGAGTGGCTCCCATGAGCTGCCCAGGCCCAGGCCACACCTCCTCGCAGGAGAAGGGCACTTACTGTGTAGCTGACGTTTCTCTTGGGACTCCTTGTTGCCCCCAGGTCCTCGCAGGACTAAGCGCAGTCACCTGCACCTCTCCCAAGGACGTGAGCTTTACTGAGGCCAGGAGGGATGGCTTGAAGGCGATCTCCAGGTGAGCCCCCACTTGGCCCTTGCGAAGCTGACGCGATCTGCTCAGAGGTGCTGGTTATTTCTCATTTTCTAGTTCTTTCCCTTTCAGAGGCCTGTCAGGTAGCGTTTCTAGCTCTGGGAGGCTCTTGACAGTCGCATGTTGCAGTTAGAATGAATGTTAGTTCATCCTGTGACTGGACCTTCACCTTAGTAACCACTTCGAGAACTGGGGAGCAGAGATAGAGGCCAGCCAGGGCCTGGTAGCAAGACCCCATGTAAACAGACACAGACAAACCAGAGCACACTCGGGGACGGGACAGCTCAGTGGTGGAGCACTTGCCTAGTGTGTGCCAGGCCCCGAGTTCATCCTCAGCCCCAAAACAACCCAAAAAGGACAGAAGGAGGGGAAGGTGCTCAGCCCAAGGCTGGCAGAGGAAGTGTGGAGTGGCCTTGGTGCTGTCCACACAGCGCACGGGCCTCATCTGCCTTTCCCTCCCCTCCCCTGCACCCCCTCCAGCTTCTAAGGACAACATAAAGTCCTTGTGTCAGAGTGGAGGAGGGAGGAGGGACCAGCCACCACGGAGACTATCCAAGGTGACCTCACAGCCACACGCCGTCCTCGCCCCTCACGGGCTCCGGAGGCTGCCCGGAGGCCCCTGGTGTGTTCTGAATGCTCCCCCAGGGAGACTCATGGGCTGCTGTGACAGGAAGGGTGGGTTCACACACACACGTCAGTACATATTCTGCACATTTTAATTTCAGGATCTGCCAGACTGTCGGTGTGAAAGAGGGGGCCCCAGATGAAGCCCTGTGCAGAGAGAACGTCCCCCAGGTTTATGCCACGCTGCTTGGTTGCATGGGTGACTACACCACGGACAACAGAGGGGACGTGGGTGTCTGGTAAGGCCAGCGGCTATGACCATGGCCTCTGCTGTCTTGAGACTGTCCCCGCGGCCAGGGGTGGGGCTTCTGCTGGCTTCTGGCTGCCGTTGTCTCTGGCTGCATCTTGCCTGGGCTTCCCTCTGTGCTCAGGACAGCAGAGCACCATGTGGGAGGGCTTCCCTGCTCCGTCTCTCCTGTCTGCACTCTACTCTTTACTGAGGGAGAAGTTAAGTTCGTGCAGTGCAGTGTTGTGAGCCCCGTGTCGAGTTCCCATCTGGGGCTCTCCCGACAAGGCCCATCTTACCTGGAAAGAGCATGCGGAGCCAGGAGGGATGCGAAGCTTGCTGAGAGGGGCGCCACATGCCAGGGGCATTCTACCTCTGAGCTATACCCCCAGCCCTATTTTTTATTCTTTATTTTTGAAACAGGATCTCACTAAGTTGTGGAGGGCCTCAAGTAGCTGAGGCTGGCCACGAACCTGCAATCCTCCTATCTCAGCCTTCCAAGTACTGGGATTACAAGCGTGCGCCACCACGCCCAGCTTGGAAGCAGAACTTGACATGACTGACAGACGTAATACTGGGAGAAACTCTCACAGGGCATCATGCTCTGAAGAAATGCAAAGCAATCGTTCACAAACCCAGGCTCTTGTCAGTTCTGCTGCCCAGTGTGTCCAGAGACCTGCAGCTGAGCCTGAGTGTCTTCTCATTAAGGCATCAGAGTGCCTCCCATGTACCCTAAACAACAGCACAGGGGCACTGGTCTGGGTGAGCCCGGAGGCACTGGCCAGCGGCTCTGTTGAGCATCTAGTCATGTTCTCTCTGGAGCCTGAGCAAAGGCCGACATGGGCAGAACAGAGCAGGGGATGGAGTTTTTATTAGGATAACAGGCAAAGAAGCTAACTTTGTGGTGGCCCAAGCTTGAAACAAAAAAGAACATAGAACCTCCCTTTTTTTGTGGTACTGGGGATTGAACCCCGGGGCATTCTACCTCTGAGCTACACCCCCAGCCCTATTTTATTTTTTATTTTTGAAACAGGGTCTCACTAAGTTGCAGAGGCTGGCTGTGAACCCACTATCTTCCTGTCTCAGCCTCCCAAGTACTGGGATTACAACCGTGTGCCACCATGTCTGACCTAGAACCCAAATTTTGATAACATGGATTCTTGCTTTGAAATTTAAAAGGTAGTTTAAGCCAGATATGGTGGAGTACGCCTGTAATTCCAGTACTTGGGAGGCTAAGACAGGAGGATCACAGGTTTTAGGACAGCCTCAGCAATTCAGCCAGACCCTGTTTCAATACAAAAAGTATAAAAGGGCTGGGGGTGTAGGTCAGAGGTAGAATGCCCCAGGGTTCAATCCCCAGTGCAGAAAACGAAAGAAGTGAGCTTGGCACCTGCGTTTGGGTTGGTGTTCTTCTGCCCCATCATCTCCCCTCATATTCTGGATACCCAACCAGTTGCCATTGTCAGGCAGGTCCTCACCTTTATCAGTACATTTTATATAAATCTTGTTCATCTGTGTTCAGGCTCACTGACTCTTCCTTTATTTCCCTTCTGCTATTAAGCTCATCCAATAAATTTTCAATCTCATGTCATCTTTACCATGAATCAGATCTTGAATTGGGCCTTTTTCTACATTTCCTGCTTGCTGACACTTCCCACCTCCATCATGAGCACGTCCACCACTCTGTACGTGCCACAGGCTCTGCTGGGCATGGCAGTCTGCCTTCAGTGTGGATCCCAATCTTCATGCCCAACAGTGTGAGAACCAGAACGTGTCGGAGAGGGGCTCCCGGCTGCTCTGCTGGGCGTTGCTGATGCTCCCCCTGACCTGAGGTTTTGTAATCTCTGACACTCACCCCACTGAGGCCTCTCAGAGCCCAGCCCATGTGGCTGGCGGTCTCCTGTGTGCGTTTGCACCGTGCAGAGGGGCCCTGGAGGTCTTTAGGACCTTTCTTCCCGTGGAAGAGCCCCGCAGGGGCTGCTTGCAGGGTCCAGACTCCTGGGGCTTGGTGAAGGTGTAAGGTGGAACCAGGGCTGGGAATGTCTGTCCTGTGCTGACCCTCCCACCTCTCCTTGTCCTGCAGGGTCCGCAGGGCCGCCATGACCAGCCTGATGGACCTGACGCTTCTGCTGGCACGGACCCAGCCCACGCTGATCGATGCCCACACGTGAGTGGCATGAGAGCAGCCAGGGCGACCTGCAGGGCATGCACCCTCTCCCCAGACCAGCCCCTGGGCCCTATTCTGACCATCCCTCAGCCAGTGGCTCATGTCCAGGGCCCCCCTGCTGCCCAGTGTGCCCAGAACAGCGCTCTGAGCTTCCCCTGGGTGGCCTCTGGACTCAGGGACTCCGCACTGAGGCTGTTCCTACTGGGATGGACCACCACCCCACCAAGATGCCACCAGGGCCACCTGCTCTGTGGAAATTCCCTGCCTCCTTTCTGTGGTTCCTCTGCATTCCCTGTCCTGTCCCCATCCTTCCCCCTTCATTCTGTCTGCTCTTCCCTCCCTCTTCTCAGCCCCAGCCTCTTCCCCCATCCTCCTCCTCTTGCCCTGCACCCACCCTCTCATCCTGTTGTGCACCTGTCACGCGGCTCCTGGGGTGTGACCATGGCGGGCACGGCCCCAGTCCTGTTAGTGGCCACCTCAATGTGTGTTCAGGCTGGACTGACGGTGAGGGCCCTTGGTTTGCAGCTGTGAGCGGGTCATGTGCTGCGTGGCTCAGCAGGCTAGCGAGAAGATCGACCGGTGTCGTGCCCATGCTACCCAAGTGTTCCTGACACTCCTGCACTTTGACAACCCTCCTGTCCCCCACGTGCCCCACCGAGGAGAACTGGAAAAGCTGTTTCCCAGGTACTGTTGGATGCGGGACCCCTGTGCGGCTCCGCCAGACGTGGCCTCAAGGAATTGCTCTCTTATAGGGCTGACGTGGCCTCGGTGGACTGGAATGCAGCTTCCCAGGCCTTCCCTCACATCACCCGGCTTCTGGGGCTGCCCACCTTCCGCTACCACGTCCTGCTGGGGCTGGCTGTGTCCGTCGGAGGCTTGACAGAGTCGACGGTAAGGGTTGGCAGCTCCTCCTCCAGGCACACTTGGGACCATTCTGCTCTGCTTAGGCCCCTCACTGTCTGTCCCCAGGGTCCAGTCTCCAGGGCCCATGTCTGATCCCTGCACGAAGTAACTGGACTCTATGGTTGAGCATGGGACTTGCAATGCTGGTGGCCCCATAGTGGATGCACCCTGGGGAATGTGAGGATGCCGGAGCTTGGTGGTGCTGCCACTGTCCCGCGGGCCCTGGTTCCAGATGTGTGTCGGCATGGCCCTGTGCCTGTTGTTACCCAGCATCACTGGGTCCTTGCAGCTTGTCACTGATGGTGCAGAGGCCCTGGGGTGGTGAGGGAAAGCGTGGGCCGGTTGCCTCTTGAGACCACCCCTCCATGTCACAGGTCAGGTACTCCACGCAGAGCCTCTTCGAGTACATGAAGGGCATCCAGAAGGACCCGCAGGCCCTGGGGAGCTTCAGCGGGACCCTCCTGCAGGTCTTTGAGGACAACCTCCTGAACGATAGGTGAGTGGCTTCTTGTGGCCGGGGATGTGTGTGGCGCCCATGCCTGTGTCCTGTTGCCACAGGGCCTAGGTCTCTCAGGAGTTGAAGGGAGAGGTGGGACATGGGTTTGTCCCAGTTAGCAGGTGAGGTGCAGGGCACAGCAAGCACATGGTTCCCTGCTGAGCTGGCCCTCCAAGCCAGCACCTTCTCTGGGCCTCCCTGCCTGCACTTGGAGCAGGGAAATGGCCATTTTTGGGTGTGCCAGAAGTGAAGATAACATAAGCCAAGTGGCTCCCATCTGCAGGAGGTCCCCAAGATGACAGCTCAGCACCCCAGGAAAACTGACCTGTTTCCCGGAAGCTCTTGACTCTGGCTTCCAGCAACTGCCTATGCATGGAGGTGGACAGAGTCTCCTTGAGCCTTGACCTCAGGAGTGGGAACGTTCTCCTGTAACCCTGTCTGGCTCCAGAGCCCTTGGCCTTCCCTCAAGCAGGGCCTCGGTCTTCCCTCCCTGTCTGAGTTGTAGATGGTCCTGTTGAGGTCGGGGAGATCACAACCCATGCGTGTCTGATACGTGGTCAGTGGCACCTGCAGACCCCTCCCTTGCCCTGCCTTGGCAGCCACAGATCTGCAGTGGTGGAAGCTCGGATTGTGTTTTACAGAGTTTTTTAGATGACATCAGGCAGTGTGTTCTCTGGGCCTCTTTTTTTTTTTTTCGGTACTGGGGATTGAACCCAGGGGTATTCTACCTCTGAGCTACACCCACAGCCCTATTTTTTTTTTATTCTCTATTTTGAAACAGGGTCTCACTAAGTACCTGAAGCTGGCCGCGAACCCACGATCCTCCTGTCTCAGTCTCCAAGTATTGGGATTACAGGTGTGCGCCACCACACCAGGCCTGCTGCCTGTTTTTTAATGGCTTTTCCTGCTACTGCTGTATTTTGAGGTTCCTTTATGTATGCTGGGCAGATCCTCAGTCAGATGTGGGATATGCAGATAAGTCTAGCTTTTGCTTGTCTTGTTCTTAGCAGGCTCATGTGGCAAGTGTCACAGGTTTTGACGAGCTAGCATATCCACTCATATCTAAGGAATCTTGGCCTAGTTTGGGGCCCCAGGAATTTTCTCTGATGTTTTCTTTGAGAAGTTTCAACTGTGGGCTTCATATTTAGTCCTTGGTCTATTTTGAGTTGGTTTTGCATGCGGGGCAGCACATGGACAATGCTCAATCTTCATTTTGCCTGTGGGCGTCCAGTTGTCCAGCCCTGCCTTGGGGAGTCTCTGCATGGTACCTGTGCAGCTGGTCAGAACCACAGCGGGCGGCTTGCTCTCAGGAGTGCAGCCTGGCTGCCTGGCTGCAGCGTAGCTCTGAGAGCTGCAGTATCGGCTCCCGCTCCGTCTCCCTCTGAGCTTGTTTGGAGCGTCCTTTGTGTCCATCTGCATTCTAACGTTGGCTGCTCAATTTCTAGGATGGCGCTCCAGGGTTCTGACGGGGTGGTCCTGACTCTGCAGCCCATGTAGGGAGAGTGACTCCTGAGGAGCTTCCCTTGCCATTGGCGCCTGCCGGCTCCTCCCCAGGTCACCCCTAATGCTGGGGTGTTTGGTGTCTGGGACTCACGCACATCCTCTCCCCTCAGGGTGTCTGTGTCGCTGCTGAAGATGCTGGACCAGATGCTGGCCAATGGGTGCTTTGACATCTTCACCATGGAGGAGAAGTGAGGACCTGTTTACTTCCTGTCCTGTTAAGCCCCAGCAGCTCACATTTTACGTTTTAATTTTTTACTCTATTTATTGAGATGGGGTCTCATTAAGTTGCCCACGCTGGCCTTGCACTCTCGATCCTCCTGCCTCAGCCTCCCAAGTAGCTGGGATTACAGGCATCTGCCACTACCCCCAAGGTAGCTCATATTTAAAAAATAAAAACAAAAACACTCAGGTCCAGAACTCCAGAGTCCAGGAGGGGACTTTCTAGGGCACTCAAGGTCAGTGTCACAGTGTCACACAGTCAGCAAGCACTGGGGGCTGAAGTGGGAATGGGGCACCTGCTGTCCAGGCGGGAAGATACTCAGGTAGGCGAGGGGTCCCACTTGCTGGGGCTGGAGGTCAAAGTTGCTCTGGAAGCTGCTAGAAAGGGCCTGGGCTGGATGGCGGATGTGCTGGACCAGGCAGGAGAGCTGGGGCTGGTGGTGGGGACAGGGCAGGAGAGCCGGGGCTGGTGCTTGCCACACTACCAGGTACATGCCTGTGCCTACTGTTGATTGCCAGAGGCTCGTGGGGCAGTGAGTGGGGGGATGTGCGGGTGCCTGTGTCCTGCCTCTGCATGTTAGGTGGTTCCTCATTCATCCATGTGGGGAAACGTCACAGTCACCATGACATCTCTGTCCCTAAGCTCTGGCACCCCTGTGAGTGCCGCACTGGCTTCAGTAAGCGACCTGCCATGGGCATGCTTTTTTGCTATGAATTCCTGATGGTTATTATTAGATCCCAGGCACTGTGATTCATCTTGTTGGGCTGGACAGTTCTGTTTTCTGGAAAGACTCTTGAGCTTCCTTCTGGGCTAGCCAAGGTCCTGGGAAACAGTCTTATGTCTTTGGATCTTGCTTTTAAACTGCCAGGGACCCAGAGCAGTGTGGGCTCAGGTCACCTTTTTCCTGCTTCCGTGTCTCCATTTGTTGCCACTTCCTTTCTGAGCCTTCTATCCTGGCTGGGTTCTGAGCCTTCTCTGCTGGGTTCTCCTGGCCTTGGTAGCGTCCTTGTACCCATCTGCCGACCAGGACTCAGGTGCATGCTTGAGGCCCGGGAAGCCCTCTGCCTCCGGTGCTTTGTCCAGGCCGGGTTGCCGAGGCCATGGCTGCTGTGCCCTGCTTGCTTCCCATGGAGCCTGCTGTCTGTCTCCAGAGTTTTGTTGGGGTTTTTAACTGTTACAGGCAGGAGGCTGGGCCTTTGTCTTTGCTGCATGCCTTGGATGCTTTTTTAACTAAGGACGAGGAAAGATTCCCTTTTAACCGTCAGTATGCATCTCTGTGCCCTCGGGCACCCCAAAGTGCTGGTGGGCATTACCCTTTCACATAGTGTATGATCGCCTGCTGGCTATTCTCTGCAAGAGTTTAACATGTATTTTCTTGACTTAAAACTTTCAAACTAAGATAGTGGGGAAAATATCTCCCACTATGACATAGCTCTTTTTATTTTTCTTCATGGTTTTGTATTTTTCAGTCCATACAGATTTAAGGCTGGATGTCATTACTATCGGCGACCTTTTCATTTCTAGAGATGCTTACACGCTACTTAGTCTGGAGCAGCTGCTTTTGATTCTTTTACTCTCATTATGTCCATATATGTAGTTTTTAAATGTCTGTTATTAACAGTGTATAGTTTTATAAAAATTAAATCTGATAATCTTTATCTTCTAACTGGGTCCTTTCATCTATTTCATTTAATCTTTGTTTTAAATCTGACATTTAAAGTATTTGTTCTGCGTCCCCTTACGATTAATTGAATAATTTTTCTCATTCCATTTTCCTCATATATTTTTGGGGGAGCTTTCACTTTTTTCTGTCTTCTTTGTGGTTTCCCCAGAAATTAAACTTCTTACCCTTGACTTATCGTAGTCCAGTTCTTAGTATGGTGCGATATTAGTCTGCTTTTACATTGCTATGACCAAAATACTCAATCAGAACGTAGAGGAAAGGTTTATTTGGCTCACGGTTTCAGAAGTTCAGTCTGTGGCCGGCTGGCTCCAAGACAGAAGGGTCATGGCAGCAGGGTGTGGCAGAGGACAGCCTTCTTAACTCAGGCAGCTGGGAGGCAGAGTCAGAGGAAGGGACCAGAAGATGGATATAGTCCCCACGGCCACACCCACAGTGCCCTGCCTCCTCCAGCCACACCCCACCTGCCTACATTGGCACCCAATAAATCCATTCAGATTATTAATTGATGCACTTATCCAATGATGAGATCGGAACCCTCATAATTCAATTATTTTACCTCTGAATATTTCTGCATTACCAAATCATGAGCTTTTCCGGGGGGGATGCTATATTCAAACCCTAACAGGTATCCTTCGGGGACAGTGCTGAGGCATTGGAACGTGTGAGCGTGACTTACTTCCCTCTTGAGTTATATGAGGCTGTTTCCATTTATCATTGTTTTGTGAAATTAGTGTTTATTTTGGATTATGTATGTTTTTTCACTTTCTTTGCATCTGACTCCTTACTGCATCTTGGAGACCCCGCCTCCTATCATCTTCCAGTTAGGTCAGCTAGTGGTAATGGCTGCTGGTTTCATCTGAAAGTTATTTTCAGAGAACATAGAATTCTAGGCAGCTTTTTTTTTTTTAATGGTACTGGGAATTGAACCCAGAAGCATTCTACCTCTGAGCTATATCCCCAACCCTTTTTATTTTGCATTTTTTGAAACAGGGTCTTGCTAAATTGCTGAGTCTGCCCTCAAACTTGTGATCATCCTGTATCAGCCTCTCAAGTACTGGGATTACAGGTGTGTGCCACCACACCTGGCTAGGTAGCTTTTTAACCTCAGCATTTAAAAAACATCTTGCCACCTCCTGCTGCCTTCTCTGGCCTCCTGCCAGCCTGACTGCTGCCCCAGCAGCCTGGACCTCCCTCTCCTCCAATTGGATTTCCTGTCATTGCTGCCCTGTCTTGCTGCCAGTTTCCTTGTCTGTTTCACATACTGCTTTCCTCTCTTTGCCTTGTTACTTCTGACCTGTCTGCCTGCTGCTGATCATCTCCAAAGGTGTTTCTAAGCTGCTGCCAGGTTTATTTGTGGGCTTCTTGGTTTTGGCTTTTGCATGTTTTTCAGGTGTAGTTTTGGGGCTTTGTTTCCACATCTGCTGTGCCATACTTCCTGCTTTTGGGTCCCTGCCCACCTCTTTACACGGGCTCTCACCCTCTTTAGCTGGAGTTCTCCTGTTGGTAGGATGCATCTGATCGGAGCCTGGAGCTCTGGGTCTGGTGTGTGCCGCGCTTGTTCATGCTGTCTGTTCACTCTGCTGTCTGGAGAGCTGCACATGGGAGTGAACTGAGGCCTGGGCAAGGATGTATGCTCTTTGCAGCCAGGATTCGAGCCCGTGTCTGTCCAGGCATGGAGCGGCCCGCAGCCCAGATGGCTGGGCGTGGCTGCAGCCCCTGCTGAGAGTGCAGGTGTGTGTCTGCCCCTCCTCTCCCGGGGAGTACCCTGCAGGCAGTGCTCAGAGCTGGGTGGCTGCAGGCTTCTCGCCCTTGGCTGCCCTTCCCAGGACAGAAGACAGAGTGCAGCAGGGGTGGCCTGGGACTTCCAGTTCAGAGATGCTGGGTTGAGAGGCTTACCTGACCCCACCCAGAGGTGAACCTAGGAGGCTGAGCTCAGGTAGAAGTCCTCAGAGCACTGGTAGTGTGGGAATTTGTGGGGTTACCACAGGCACGAGCATGGACAGAGATGACCAAGGTGTCAGTGTAGACCTTTAAAGGGCCCGACAGACCTGTGGGCAGCTGTGGTAGAGGGAACAAGCCTCAAGGAAACAGCCAAGCCTGAGGAGCAGCGGGATCAGGGTGTGTGTCCCAGAGGTGGGTCATCAGCGGCTGTGCAGGGCCCTCACATGGGGAGGATCCAGAGTGACCACAGCCCTCAGCAACATGACAGTCACCCGGTTCCCAACAAGCATTTTAGTGAGCGAGGAGGCACCGGAGGGAGCCCAGTGATGGAGGCGTCGGGACTTTGAGTGTCGGTGAGGCCCCAGAGGCAAGGCTGCCTGTGCTGCTTCATCCCGGGGCAGCAGTTTTCCTGGTACCATGCTTGGTCTGGGAGCTGCTGTCATGACTGGCCCCAAGATGCAGCAGCCCAACATGAGGACCTGGTCAGGACCTGGCCGTCCCCCTGTGCATGGGCCATCGTGTGTGCCTCACACCATGCCACGGCACTTGGCTGGATCTCTCCCCTGGGTGTTCCTCAGTGAGCTGGCCCTGTGGCCACTTGGTGGCAGCAGCTGTCATCAGATGCCACCAGGGTGTACACCACCTGCTGCTGGACACTCTCCTGAAAGCTCTGCTCTAGAATAATGTGTTTTTCTTCCAGCCACCCCTTCTGTGTGAAGTTGCTTGCGCTTTGTAAGGAAGAAATAAAGAAGTCAAAAGACGTCCAGAAACTTCAGTCAAGCATCGCAGTGTGAGTTTTAAGTGCTCTTGGCCTGAGACAGCAACAGGAGGGGCTTGGTGTTGCCATGTGGGAGATATAGTTAGTTTTAATCATAAGACCATCTAAAATCATGTGCTTAAAGTCCATTTAAAACTATCATACTGAGCCGGGCGTGGTGGCACACGCCTGTAATCCCAGTGCTTGAGAGGCTGAGAAAGGAGGATCACAGGTTCGCAGCCTGCCTCGGCAACACGAGGCCCTCCACAACTTAGTGAGACCCTTTTCAAAATAAACAATAAAATAGGACTGGAGGTGTAGCTCAGAGATAGAATGCTCTTGGGTTCAATCCCCAGTACCACAAAAAATAAAAAAAGTAAAAAGGGCTGGGGGTGTAGCTTAGAGCTAAAATGCCCCTGGGTTCCATCACCAGTACCAAAAACAAACAAACCAATCATAATAAAAGGTCAGGCTGCTCTGGCAATGCTGGTCAGCAGTGGCGTCAGGGAGGGTCCTGCCGGAGCGGGTGAGCCATATGCCCACTTGTGTGGGTAGCGGGAAGTCTCATAATGGCCCCTCAGAAGGGGAAGTGTGCATCCAAGTTCTGCCTTTAGGTGAGGCAGAACCAGTTCTCCCCATACACCCTGGTTGTTCCGGGGGCATTAAACAGGCAGCGGCCAAACACCCCGACTGCCTGTAGATGCTGGAGAGCTGGGGTCGTCGTGGGCAAGGTGGGCTCATCACTCACCCCCTCCAAGGCGTCCTCGTGTCCCTAGACCTGCCTCCCAGTGGGGCCTGCACATGCATGTGCATGATGCACAGGCCTGCACACAAGTGTGTGCACACGCTGGCGCTGGGCTTTGGGTCCTGCCGCGCTTTCCTGCGTATGCCCAGCCTTCCTGACGCCACAGGCCCTCACAGGACAGTCAGGTGGTGAGGTGTCGCATGGCCCGGGCGGGTCTGTCTCTGCAGGCTCTGTGGGATGGTGCAGTTCTGCGGCAGTGTGAGAAAGAACGTCCTTCTGCAGTTGTTCCTCCTCCTCTGCCACCAGTTCCCTGTGGTGAGTGTCCTCCTGTCCCAAGACCTCTGCCAGGGGACCTAAGTCCTTGTTAACAGGAGGCCTGTAAAGATGAGTGGTAGGTTGGTATGATGTCACACTGGATTTAGTAACGGAGGCAGAATGGGACGAGGTGCCCGTGGAGACATGTCCCAGGCTTAGGGTGCCACCGAGAATCCTGGCAGCTGTCCTGTGGATATGAGCATGGGCAACCGGCAGCAGGCTCTGGCCTTGGGCAGGGAGGGCATAGATGACACTGCCAAGAGTGGGTCCTCTGGCTGTGGTTCAGGACTCACAGCAGGTCCCAGACTGAAGGGGCTCTCCCATCCCAGGACAGTGCCCCAACCCAGGGTTAGAATTCCTAGGATTCAGCTGGGCGTGGTGGCGCACACTTGTAATCCCAGTACTTGGGGAGGCTGAGACTGGAGGATCCGGGTTCGCGGCCAGCTTCAGCTACTTAGGCCCTCTGCAACTTAGCGAGACTCTGTTTCAAAATAAAGAATAAAAAATAGGGCTGGAGGTGTAGCTTGGAGGTAGAAGCCCCTGGGTTCAATGCCCAGTACCTCAAAAAAAAAAAAAAAAGAATTCCTAGTATTCCCTTTATTCCTGGCTGAAAGAACTCTTTAAATGGTCCAAAGGTGGTGTTTGGATCACAGAGTGGCTTTCAAGGTGGGGTAGCTGGACCCATAGTTCAGCCTCCTTGGAGCTAGTGCCAGGCTCGGTGGTGCACTGTAATCCCAACAACCTGGGAGGCTGAGGCAGGAGGATTACAAGCTGGAGGCTAGCCTGGGCAACCTAGCAAGACCTTGTCTCAAAATAAAATAAAAGGGCTGAGGATGTACCTCAGTGGTAGAGCACCCCTGGGTTCAATCCTCAGTAGCACTAAAATAAAAAAAGAAGAAATGCAGATTCCTGGGGGGGGGTTCTGAGACCCCCATGAAGCGTGTCATCACCAGGGCTGCTGGAGAAGGCAGGCAAGGCCGCCTCCTGACAGTGCTGCGCAATGCCTGTCCCTCCTGTGACCTTTCTGAAAGGGCTGCTGGGGCTAGCGTGTGGGTCCTCTGGCCACGTATCCTGTGGTCACCAGGGTCCAAGGTCAGCTCCCTCCTTTGCGGGACCCTCAGGCTCCCCGGACGGTGGCAGTGTTTCTTCACACTGATGTGTGCTGCCCCTTCCCCAGATCCGGAAGACCACAGCCAGCCAGGTGTATGAGATGGTGCTCACCTACGCCGATGTGGTAGGCGCAGATGTCTTGGACGAAGTCATGGATGTGCTGAGCAACACGGCCTGGTGAGTAGGGCCCGCACTGCTTCACACCCGGCTGCAGCCTGGGGGCGGGCGCCTCCTGGGCTCCAGGTGGGGAAACGTGACCGTGAACTTGTTTTCTCCCACACGTGAGTGAAAGTGTGGCTGGGGGTTGCTCAGGCCTTGCTTGTTGGAGGCCGGGGGTTTCTGTCCATAACTGGTCACACGGCCATCTGGACACTGCTGGGTGCTGGCACACCACTTCCACTGTGCGCCTGGAGTCAGGGACACCAGGGAGTGACAGCTGCTGCCTCCCATGCGGGGCAGTCAGAAATGCAGGAGGCAAGCCAGGTGTGGTGGTGCATGCCTGAATCCCAATACTTGGGAGGCTGAGATGGGGATCACAGGTTCGAGGACAGCCTCAGCGAGTAGTGAGACTCTCATCAACCTAGTAAGACCCTGTTTCAAAACAGGGTCTCAGAGGTAGAATGCCCCATGTTCAATCCCCAGTCCCTAACACACACACACATACGCACGTGCGCACACACACACACACACGCACACACGGCAGTTGCTCCTAGGTTCAATCCCCAGTAACTAACACACACACACGCACACACACGGCAGTTGCTCCTAGGTTCAATCCCCAGTAACTAACGCACGCATGCACGCACGCGCGCACACACACACACACACACACACACACACACACACGGCAGTTGCTCCTGCCTGGGACCCAGGTGCCAGCCATGTGTCCTTCCCAGCAGGCAGGCATTAAGCAGCCACAGCAGGGACCACTTGACTCCTGAGTGTGGGCCTCACAGCCTTATTTTAGCCTTGATGGTGCAGGCCTCATGAATACACATGGCAGAAGTGCAGAGCGGAGTGGGAGGTGCAGACCCCTTCACGTCCACACCTTCCTCAGCCAGGTGTGCGCAGAGGTGGCCCAAACGTCCCAGGCCTGGATCCCAGCACGGCACGCACACACAGGCACACATGCAACCGCACACACCGCTGCATGGGGAGCAGTCTCTTCACCTCCACTCTGGAGACAGACCGAAGCCCAGAGGTCAGGTGGTGCACAGCCAGGTGGCTGAGTCGCTGCTCCTGCCCTTGGACACTCCCCCAGACACCAGTGGAGAAGGCTCCTGTCGACCCCAGATGACTGGCCCAGGGCCATCAGGTGGCCATGCTGATGCAGGCAAGATGTGTGGTGTGTTCACACGTGTCCCTCCGAGTGGTGGCTTCTCAGCCAGGTGTGGTGGTGCACACCTGTAATCCCAGTACTAAGGAGGCTGAGATGGGGATCACAGGTCCGAGGCCAGCCCTGGACACTTAGTGAGACTCTAGGCAACTTAGTGAGACCCTGTTTCAAAAAGGACTAGGGGTATAGTTCGGAGGTAGCAGAGGAAGCATGCCCCCGGGTTCAATCCCCAGTACCAGAATGAATAAACGAATAAATAAAAGAATGGTGGCCTCCCCAGAGGCTCAGGCCAGGACGGGGCCTCCTGGCCCAGATGCGAGCTGCAGGCTGAGGACAGGAGGCCTCAGGTTTCAGGGCTCCCTGGAGGCCCCAGGTCTTGGGGGAGCGACACCTTTGCTCGTTAGCAGGGACCTGATGCAGCGCTTTCTGACATATGAGCTCTGCTGCACTGAGGACACATTTTCTACTTTTTAAAAACACAGAGGCACATTCTGGGTCAAAATGTAAAACATTCAGCTTGAGAGAGGACAGTGAAGAGCTGAGTGGCCAGCAGTACAGCATCTGGACCGCCCTCCCCTGCATGTCACGTGGGAGAAGGGGTCTCTCGTCCATCCAAAAATTCCAGAGAATTTAAACCTCACTTTTTTTTTTGTTGATGGTACTGGGAATTGAACCCAGGGGTGTTCTGCCTCTGAGCTACACCCCAGCCCTATTTTATTTTGAAACAGGGTCTTGCTAAGTTGCAGAGGCCTTGCCAAGTTGCTGAGGCTGACCGTGAACCTGTGATCCTCCTGTCTCAGCCTCCCAAGTACTGGGATTACAGGCGTGTGTCACCATGCCCAGCTCTAAACCTAACTTTTTTTTTAATTACAAAAGAAAAGCACATCATATATTTGTGTGCTTTTGTGGTTCTGAGGATTGAACCCAGGGGATGTTCTACCATTGAGCTATGCCCCCAGTCCTTTTTATTTTGAAAGAGATCTCACTAAATTGCTGAGGGTCTCACTAAGTTGCTGAGGTTGGCCTCGAACCTGCAATCCTCCTGCCTCAGCCTTCTGAGTAGCTGGAATTGCAGGCGTGCGCCGCCACGCCTGGCAACATGTCTAAATATTAGCAATACCAATTCAGTGTTGCTGAGTTTAATTTTTATTTTTAATTAAAATACTGAACAACTGAATTAAAAAAACAACTCTAAAAGCCCTCACAACAGAACTGGTGCCTCCCCATCACCCCCAGTCTTGTCAGGCTGGTGGGTGCCTTCCTGGGGGTGTCCTTGTGTGGACGTGCCCTCCTCCACCGGTTGGCTGAGAGAGGCCAGCCTTGATCTGGGCAGAGAGCTTGCTCACATGAGCTGTCTGTTCTGCCCTCATGCCAGAGCCAGGGTTCTCCTGGGCATCTCGGGAGGGTGTCTTCCTGATTCCCACTAATCTAAGGTGGCTGAGGTCCACACACCAGTCAGGTTTGCTGAGCTCTCAAGGCTGGTGCAAACGCATGGCTTCCTTTCCTCTGCAGGGACGCAGCACTCCCGGTCGTGAGGGGACAGCGGAATCGCCTGTGCGACCTTCTCAGTGTGCCCAGACCCCAGCTAGTGCCCAAGGTAACCCCTCATACCCTCCCAGCACCCCAGACACATGGCTCCTGAGCCTGGAACAGAGAACGTTCCAAATCCTTTGGTCAGGGTCAACTCGAGTGACAGTGTGTCTACACAGCCTGCCCTCTCCCGGCAGGGTTGCCTTCTCTGGTGGCTGCCAATACCTGCCTGGCCCCACCAGACATGCCGACATGGGCTGCCCTTCCTTCCCTCCTGTGGGCGAGCTCTGTGTCCTTGTTCAGTGTCTGAAGCTGGCACAGGCCTGTGTTGTGGGCCAGTCTCAGGTGCTCGGAGGATTGGTGTTGACTGAGTGCCTGCCTCCTCTCAGATGCAACCTTCTGTGTGGAAGGAGGCTCCTCCAGCACCACCTCCCCCGACACCCATCCTGTCGGGGCCTCACCGCCTCCCTGGCTGTGCGTGCCTGGCCTCATCCTGGCCACCTTCCTGGCCTCGGAGTGTGTGCCGTCTGCGAGGCCATGGTGCACCAAGGCTCTTCTCCCCGCTCTGTGATCCCAGGAGGTTTCAGGATGCGCCAGGGACACGTGGGCTCCGTTTACTGTCGCTGGTGCCTGTTTAGAGCGCTTCTGCTTTCTCTGAGTAGACCATCTGCCTGTCTTTGTGGGTTCCTGAGTATTCTGCACACTGTAGACATCTATTCCTGATGCCTTAGAATTAACATATTCCAACTTCCTGCTCTTCCCCTTTTCATTAGTTTTAATGAAATAACTGACTATATCTGCCAGTCTGAGGTTATAGGAAGGTAGTCTCCTATTCTACAATGAAATTCCCTATCCACCTGGGATTGGCTGTTGTGAACAAGGGGAGGCTAGACCCCATCTGCCTGTCTCCACTGAGGCAGCATTGCGCTGGTTCAGTGCGTCACCCTGCTGCATTCTGTGGATCCTTTTGTCCACCTGTAGGCCTGAACTGCTGCGTCTGTTGGAGGCGGCACGGGTCCTGACAGGTCATGACGTGTGTCACATCTCCAGTGTTTCTCTCTCAGACTGCCTTCACTCTTCTTGGCTCTTGGTCTTAAGATTCTCAGAACCAAGCCACGCGTGGTGGCACACACCTGTATCCGAGCTACTTAGGAGGCTGAAATGGGAGGGTTGCAATTTGGAGGGCAGCCTGAGCAACTCTGTGAGACCTTGTCTCAAAATAAAAAGGGCCAGGGAAGTAGCTCGGTGGTAGAGTGCCCCAGGGTTCAATCCCCAGTATCTCAAAAAGCAAAACAAAACAACCTCTTAGAACCGGCTTCTCTCTCTCAGTGAGGATGCGGGTTGTCTGAGGGTGCCTCCCATACACGGCTGGAGGGTCTGGAGGGTCGAGGCCATGACCCTGGGCTTCCTGCCTTGCTGGTGAGCGTCCCCAGTCTCCGTCTGCTTTTCCCTCTCCTCTACGCTTTGCGTCTCCGTTAAGCCAGCTCCGGCCCCACATGCTGGCTGAGTCTGGGGAGCCATGGAGGCTTTCCTTCTGGTTCCATTAGTCCTGCTCCGCTGCCTGCTGGCCCTGCATGCTCGCCATCACCCCTTGTAGCCTGTGGCTTCCCGATCAGGGCTGTTTCAATTCCCAGTCTGTCTGTTCGGTGTCTGAGTCTGTTCTGAGCCTGTTTTGTCCCTGGGATTCACTTTTTCTTGGTTCTTGGGAGTCAGACATGCAGTGGGACGGGCCTCTGTGTATTCAAGGTACTATGGCTTCCTAGGGCTCCTGTCTGTCCAGTCCCCTTGTTTTGTTTCCACTCTTGACCCTGGGCTCCCATGCTCTCTGGGGGGGCCTGAGTCCTGCAGCTCCCTGGGCCGAAATCCCTTTCTTGCAGGAGCCCTGTGAGTGAGGGTGAGGCAGGGAGGGTGCGTTCTCGTCTTCCCATGTCGTGCCCGGCTCTGGGGAGCCCTTCTCCATGGTGGAGGAGGCCAGGCAGAGCTCCCAGTGGTTCCTCTTCCCTCCCCTGCCAGAGCCTGAGGGACTCTTCTGGATTAACCTGGTGGGTTCCTGAGAGAAGCACAGGAAGGTGGGGCCCTAACGCCGTGGCCCCGAGTTCTCATCCCACTAGTGTACACCTGTCTCTAATGATCTGACAAAATTACCACTTCAGGTGCTGCAGGCTCACGGCCAGTTCCCTACCTGACCCTGGCCTATCCTTTAACCCCAGGTCTCTGACGGCCTGAGAAAAGTGACTTGTTTTCAACTTATGCCACATCTTCTCGTGCACATGGGAGCAAGGCCTCCAGGCTGACGGTGGCTGGCTGTGTCCCTGCGGCAGGGTGCCAGGGGCGCTCACAGGATGTGCCTGGGCTGCCTGGCTGTTCGTGTCCTCGGACTCCCTCGGCTGCCGAGAACACTGTGCTGTGGATTTTGCGATTTCTCTCTTCAGTTTTGCCGGCATTCAGGATGTGTCCCAGAGCCCTGTGACTATACTATGTGTTTGGGTTCCTGGTGTGGGCTTACAACTCCAAGCCTCCTCCTGTGTGTGTGGCGGGGCTGCACCCAAGGTCGCTGAGGCTGCTCAGCAGGGCCAGTGGGCGTTGGTCTTCCATTGCTTTACTTCCAACTTCTACGCGTTCCCACATCTAGATGAATGGTATACAGTTAGTTCTTAGCTGTGTGTGTCTGGTGCTGGGAATTGAACCCAGGGTCATTCTACCTCTGAGCTACACCCCCAGCCCTATTTTATTTATTTATTTTTATTTGGAAACAGGGTCTTGGTAGTTTGCTGAGAGTCTCTCTAAGTTCCTGAGGCTTGTCTTGAACCTGCCATCCTCCTTTCTCGGCTTCCCAAGTGCTGGGATTATAGGCGTGCACCACCACACTTGGCAATTCTTAGCTTTTAAAATAGTTTAATAACCTTGTAAGTTGGAGCGCCTTGTCCACTTACTCTACTGTGTAGTTACTGATTTGGAGTTACACTGATCTTCTGTGTGTTTAATCCTCCTACTTAACGTTCCTTCTCTCTCTTCCTGTCTCCATTTCCCCTTATCTTGTGGTTGTATAGTTCTCCAGCTTTCTGTCCATGATGGCGCTGGGGACAGCATTCTTTCTGGTTGTGGTGAGGGGGTTGCCCCTGGACTCGGGGTCTGCAGCTGCAGGGGGTCTGGCATTGGAAGTGGCTCGCCCGGGCTGTTCTAGCCCTGAGGGACTCTGGACATTTATATAGCAGGTGTTCTTCGCCTGGCTTGGGCCTGCCAGGTCCTCTCAGCCTCCTTACCCCTTCCCTTTTTGTACTGGGGGTTGAACCCAGGGGCATTCTGCCTTGGAGCTACACCCCCAGCCCTTTTTTTATTTTTTGTCTCGTAACCGGGTCTTACTAGGCTGCTGCGGCTGGCGATCCTTCGTCTCGGCCTCCCAGGTCCTGGGATGACAGGTGTGCGCCATCACTTCTTGACTGCTCTGTCTTCACTTACTAACTCTCCGGTGCGTTCTCTTTGGGTGCTCGTCATTGACTCGTCATCTCTGGGAAGATTGTCTCCCTTTCCTTCTGTGCTTCTCGGGTGCCACACCGGGTCTGCTGTGCTCAGCCCTCCTCCTTCTCCCTGACCGGCTGCTGCGAGTGGGGCCTCAGGGCAGTGATGACAGGCCGTGCGTGGTGGCCTGGCCTCTCCTGTCACCTCACATAGAGGTCAAACTCAGTGTCAGACTTGGGTCTGAAGCATGCTCTTCACATTCTCTTTAGGAATGCTTTCACCATGCACACAGCTGGAGAGTTTAGTGACCCCCACCCCCTCCCCCGGCGTGTCACTGCGGGTGGCCAGGGAGTCTGGGATGTTGTACCCTGTGCTGTCTACAGGAACCCGATGTCTGTGTCAGTCCTCATGTGGGGCCCAGAGAGGCCCAGGGCAGGCAGGGTGGCAGCTGGCCAGCCTGACCCTGCCATGTGCGTCTCTCCCGCAGCCTGGTGCCTGCTGAAGCTGCTCCTGGGAGCGAAGCCTGGAGCCTGCCCCATAGGGACGTCCTGCTCCTGAGGGAGGAGCCAGGAGCCAATGGCAGATGGGACCTGGAGCCACCGTGCTGCCGCTGTCCCTCAAAGGAGGGTCTCTGGGATGCACAGGCCTTCACCAGATGGCGCTTCTCCTCACATGCGGCTGTGCTTTGGCGACCTGGACCGCCATGCTTCTGCCCTCATGTAACACAAAAGCACGTCCCATAAAATCATGTACCGAGCAGCCCCTCGTGTGTGTCTCTGGGATGGGTCCGTGCGGGGGCTGGAGGCCAGCGTGGGTCATGGGCCCCAGCCTTCCGCCAGAGGCTTCCACAGGTTCTGAGCCGAGACTCCTGTAGGTGGTAAGTTGAGTGGTGTCAGGGCCTGGTGGTGGGCGTGGTCCAGAGTGCTGGGAGCACAGGCCACGGTGCGTCCTGCCGCCACTGGGACGTGAGCCTTACCGTCCTCACTCCTGACCTGGTAGCCAGCGACCTTCAGCCCCAAAGGAGGATGCTTGGGTTTGGCGAGGCTTTAGCTTTTACTTCACTCCAGCCTAACACATGCCCCACTCCTGCACTGTGGGGAATTCTCCATCCTAGACAGAAGGCCAGTAGAGGTCACTAGAGGCTCAGCTGTGTCCCCAGGGAGGACACAGCTGAGCCTGCATCCTGTCCGCCAGGGCAGAGCACCCGGCTTCCAAGGGGAATGGAATGAGCAGTCCTCAGTATGGGTCAAGACACAGATTCCAGAGACAGCATTTCAGAGCAGGGAGACAGGTCAGTTGCCACATGGGTCTGTCGATGGCACGGCGGTTCCTTTTTCAGTCTGACTTTGCACCCAAGGGAAGGCCATGGTCCTCTGGCTTCTACCTCTGCCATGCTGGGTCCTGCCAGTCTCCAGGCATGTGGACCTTGTGCTCATCGGGTGCTGATGGCCCAGGATACCCTCCTCTGTGGGGCAGCAGTTTCTGGAGCCTCCTGAGACCTAGGGACAGAGTTCAGTGAGAGCCACTTCCTCTCAGCTTCATGACAGCCAGGATGGAGACGGCAGCGGGGAGTACTACAAGGTCAGGTAGAGCAGGTGGTAGGTGGTGTGCTGGTGCTGTTCAGGGAAGCAGGGTCACGAGTCCACACAAATGTGCCTAGACAGGAGCACACGCTCAGCCCCAGAGGTGGAATGAGGCTGTGAGTCCAAAAAGCAGCAAGAAGCCAGCATGTCTAGACCAGAACATCAAGGGGGCCGAGGCCATGTGTGCCCAGGCCACAGAGAGCAGGGCCCAGGGCTCTGAGGGTTCCTGCTGAGTGCCTAGCCTAATGGTGAGGTTTGTTTTGATAGCAGAATGGGGGCAGGATGTAAGGTCAAATCTAACAGGAGCCCCCCCCCCCCCGTGAAGCCAGGGTCCTTACCGGCTGCATCTTCAGCAGGGGTGGATGAGAACAGTCGCCCTAGGGTGCAGCAGAGCTGTGGCGCCCAGCTAGCCTGCAGTGTGCAGGGGAGGGTGCACCTCCCTCACAGGGCTGGACACCTAGGGTGGAGAATCTGGCTAAACTGCCCTGACCAGCGCTGCTCCCAGGTGGGCAGATATAACCCGCTCTGGAGAACACTGGCCGATACCTAGAGAACATTCATACACAAAAGACCAAGGCATCGTGGGCAGCACTCCACACAATCCGACCAAAGGACGTACACACTGCTGATCCTAGGCTCAAAGAACACATCTGTCAAAAGGGAGGGGTGGGGACTGTCACGAGATTAGAAAAACAGCTCCCAGGAAAGGAGTGTGTAAGAAGTCAAGATGAAAGCCCACGGGTGGGTCGAAAGAGACTGGACAAGCACTCACGCCGGGCAGGACCGTGTGGGGAGAGAGCGAGGTGACGACCTGGGGTGGAACAGGAATGAGGTCCTTGTCATGCTACAAGAACACGATGTCCTTGTGGCTGGACCATGCACACAGTGTGACTCACTGGAGAAAGGACAAAATAGTCATCAGGAAAGCAGGCCTTCCAGTGCTGGCTGCTCTCACGCCACACCGTTCACCATGGGCTGTGTCATCTCTGCTATGGGGCTGCCTGTGCATTGTAGCATGTTTAGCAACATCCTAGGTGCTGGCTGTGACATGAGGTGTCTCCTGATACAGTCAAATGTCTCCTGAGGCACCTGTCCCCAGCTGAGAACGCAAGTGAGCTCGAGGCAGAAGAAACGCAACCCCAGTGCAGTGTCAGATGCGAGGGGGAGCTCGGTGGCGTTCCTTACAAGGGGCGATAGTAGCAGGAAGCTGTCTCGAGCCCTGCGTCTGTGGGCAGAGTGCAGAGAATGCAGCGGTCTGTGGCCAGGTGTGCCTGCCGACATGCTGAGGCTGCCACGGGAAGAGTGAGCTTGTGTACCACCACAGAGGAGAAACGGCACAGGAAGAAATGCATGGGCAAGGCGTGGCCAGGAAAAGCAGACAGGCTGCAGAAGGGAAGCCACTGAAGTAAGTGCTGAGGTGTGTGAGTGGATTCGTCTCCAGGTAAGGACAGAGACTGAAAGGCTGGACAGAACACAGCTGCATGCACCTACAAGCACACGCCTAGAACAAAGACCACCAGGCACCACTGGCCAAGAACACTGGCCTGGTCCTTCCCAGAGGAGGTGTCATGTGACAGGTAGGGCCGGCAGTGCTGGGAGAGATGCGGTGCCTGAGGTTAGGGCCAGTGGGAGGCGGACAGCAACGCTGCCCTGTTGCATGCCCAGTGACAGCCTTGGAAAGAATGAAAGTCACATTCAGGAACAAACAGGCAGCCCACTGTCCTACTGCACGTGACCACAATTGAGATACCTGATGTAAAACAAGGTGGCAAGTGTCTGTAATCCCAGTACTTAGGAGGCTGAGACAGGACTGCAAGTCTAAGGCCAGCGCCTGAGTAATTTGGCAAGGCCCTTAGCAAGTTAGTGAGACCCTGTTTTGAAATAAAAAATATAGAGCTGGAGGTGTAGCTCAGATTTAGAACATCTCTGGGTTCTGTCCCCAGTATAATAAATAATTTTTTAAAAACTGGTTTAAAAAATTACAATGAGCTGGGCATAGTGGCGCACACCTGTAATCCTAGTACTTGGGAGGCTGAGACAGGAGGATTGCAGGTTCAAGGCCAGCAGCACACAGCAACTTAGCAGACCCTGTTTCAAATTACAAAATAAAATAAGGCCCGGGGGGTGTAGCTTAGAGATAGAATACCCAAGCTAGGGGTTCAATCCCTAGTACCACACACGCACAAAAAATATTATAAGGGAAATTACAAAACATTTGATACAAGTTGCTAAGAGGCTGCGGCCACAGCAGAGGGGGTTCACCTACAGTGGTGCTCATGGGATTCCAAAGCCTCAAGTTCTGTCAGAGAGGAGTGGCCGATGTCAGCAAGCTGAGCGTGCCTTGGGGAGGTGGAAGGAAGCAGAAACTGTAACCGTGAGAGCGACTGAAGCAGAGTGGCCTGGCGCAAAGGCTCAGGCGGCGCCTCTGCTGAGACCCACCTGGCTGCCACCTTCAGCTGAAGTGTAGGAAGTCCTGGCCCTCCTGCAGGTGCAGCGACCTCAGGTTGTCCTCAAACTGGCCTCCCGTGAGGTCCTGTGGGGGAGCGGAGGGCTGGCTTGATCAGGCGTCCCCCTCCCTCCCAGGGGCCCCTGCAGAGCCACCCATGGGGGCTGGGGTTTGGGGTCACCTATGTCCATCTGACTGGTGGTCCACAGGGAACTTCAACTTTGCAAATAGGGGCAGGGCCGGAGGGAGACCAAGGGCCCAGAGAGGACGCAGTGGCACTGCTGGTGCACAAGCCCTGTCAGTCACCATGGGGGTGGGGTCCTCTGGGGCACCCCTGCCACCTGGTCTAGCCTGGGCCCCTCTACAGAAAATGGCTGGCCCTGCCCCCACCAGACGAGGGACTGAAATGAAACTCTGATGGACTGGGCCCTCCCCTCTCCCTGCAGCTCTAGGAGACCTGCCCTCCCTCCTGGCCAGCCCCCTCCACCGCCAGCACCTCAGCAGAACCCACCTACCACCTGCTGGCTGATCCCCTCCCCTCTCTCTGCAACAGAGCAAGGGCTGAGACCCCCAGTGCTTCATCCTGTCCTGCGGGAGGGCCTTGGCCGGGTAGCCAAGCCCTGAGCCTCACATGGCCGCCTCCTCTAGCCTCAAGAACCAGCTCCTGAACGCACCCCAACTGGGTGGCCAACGGGTCCTGGGATGTGGGAGGGACCACCCCTTCCCATCAGGTCTGTGGGTCCCCAGGCCCAGTACAGGGACTCAGTCTGGCTGTGGCCTGGCCTGTTCCATCACTGCCGTTACAAACAGGCTCTGGTGAGGACTGTGCAAGAAGCAGCCTGTCTAGAAATGCTGCAATGTCCGTGCTGTCCTACACCTGCTGCCCACTCCCTGCCCCAAGTCGCAAAAGAAACACGGGCTCAGTGGGGCCGTGAGCACCGTGCTTCCGAGGCACTGCACCACCAAGGTGGATGCTCCTACAAATCTGTGTTCCACTGAGTTTGTAAGGGCAGCCACGGGCCAACAAGGACAGAGCTCCAGGTGACCAGGAGAAGGCAGGGTCCAACAGAGACACGGGCAGGTGGTCAGAAACGGTGCAGAGTGGAAATCCAAACGCCCAGCCGACGCGGGGCACTCAGCCTCGGGGGAACAGACAACCTTGGCAAGTGTGGCCCCAGAACGGGGGGAGACCGAGGCTGACTGTCTGCGCGGGAGGCCCCTGTGGCCTGGGACAGAGTCAGAGGAAAGGACAGGAAGTATGGGGATGGCTGCGTGCCATGGGCACCTCTCAGCCCTGAGCAGTGTCACAGCACATGGGGACTGTTGGGGACCCAAGGCTGTGTGCCGTGGGCACCTCTCAGCCCTGAGCAGTGTCACAGCACATGGGGACTGTTGGGGACCCAATGAGATACCAAAAGAGGTCTTTTCCATACTGGTGTGAGACGCTGCTCAGACCGCTGAGGGGTGACCTTGGTGACCCCACAACAGGACACCAGTGTTCATGCTCACACAACCAAAAATAGAGAAAACTGGAGCAGGCTGGGGTGGTCCAGTGGTGGTGACAGTTGCTGCCAGGCTCTGACATGCGCAGCTGTCATGGCAGTCCTGTGCATGTTGAATCATGGACAATGGCACCAGCCAAGATCCCCAGACAAGGGACATGGGCCGGCACTTCACCAGTGTCCAGCAGTGTCGGTTTGCAAAGAGTTGAAGGTCAGAAACGAGACTGGCTCTATGAGGGTGGCACACAGGCCTGCCCGCCTTGCCCAGCCCCAGGCAGGCTGCCCTCGAGCTGCCTCCATCCCAGCCCACGACATCATTGACTTAAAACAAGGGTACAGATGACTGTGGCCACCAGTGCCCATGTCCAGTCACATGGCCGGTGTCTTCTCCCAGATCACTGTCATTCTGCAGCCAGAGCAGGGCCATGGACAGGGAGAGCCAGAACCCAAGAGCCCAACACTCACCAGCTTCACGCAGATGACAAAGGGCGGCCGGGCAGCTTGGAAGTGCAGGATGGGAACCCGGGGCTTGGGCCTTTCCTGGAAGGGAGATGGCACTGTTGTAGCTTGACTGGCCACGTCCTTCTGCCCCAGGCAGCCAGGGCTCAGTCAGGAGTTGAGAGTCTTGGGCCATTTAGGGCAAGATGGAGGGCTAGACCCCAGTGGAGACTGATGCTGCCTGCAGAACTGACTGGGGTGGGCTGACCTTGAGGCCCAAAGAGGGAAGCACACGGGGCATCTCCCCAGAGGAACTGGGGTGGGCCCTGTGGACTCCGGGGAAGGAGGGCTCCGGTGGGTCCCTCAGCCCAGGGTAGGGTGGGCACCCCCTCCCTGGAGGCACCCCACACACCTGAGTATCCTCGTAGCAGTAGAAGCCTTTCCTGATCTTGTTCTTGTCCACATCACAGAAAGCAACCACCTGGGGAGGAGCACAGGCGGCAGCTCAGGCACGCCGAGGTGGACGTGGGTCTGGAGAGGGTGGGTGGTGCTGGGGGGCGGACCCACCTTGCTTCGGCTGGCAGCGGTCAGGCTGCGGTACAGCCTGCGCCCCTGCTTGCCTGCGTTCCAGATGGTGAAGGAGGCCCAGCGGGGCAGGACCTGTTCCTCCAGGAAGCGGACACGGTGGGTCCAGATGGTCGTCCTACACAGGGAAAAAGAGGCTGCTGGGGCTGGCTGGGTGCTGTGAGCCCCCGCACCAACTCACTCACCTGGTGGCTTTGGGCACAAGCACACTTGGGCTCACCCTGCCCAAGGGAGACCTGATGTCCTGTCCTCAGGCTGCCTGCCACAGCTGGCAGTCACAGGAGCTGCCATGTGGCTCCGTGCCCTGTGCAGCAGGCAGCTAAGGCCCTCCGCTGCCGGGTTCTAGCACCAGGATGAGGAGTCCAACACCCAGCTGTGTTCTGTTTCGTGGTTAGGTGCACAGGAAGGGCCCACCTGTTGCTCTGGCCCTGAATCCTAGATGTGAAACCATCCCTTACAAACCTGAGCATTAGGGGAGCCCCACGAACACAGTGGACCAAACACCTGAGTCCAGTTTCCTGGGGAAGCTGTGCAGAAGGAAGGGCCGTGCTGCCCGGGAGAAGCCCAGTGTGCACATGTGGGAGCCACCTCTTGCCTTGGGTCATCTGCCCAAGATCAGGAACCTCATACTCCCCTGCACCCTGTCTCAGAGCACTCCTCCTGGGTCAGAGCTCAGCCTCGGGTAGCGGGGTCACAACCTGCAGTTCTGGGCAGGCTCCTGGAACAGCCCCCAGCTTTGTCAGCCTCCCTGGGCCCCCAGTGCCCCTGCCCCATGGGTGATAGCCCCCAGGCATCTTGAGCAGTCACGCCTCTGTGCACAGGCAAGGGTTGGCAGTTGTCAGCGTCCACATCGGGGCAGGTCTTGCCTGCTTGGCACTTCCTGCTGCCTCTACCGCCTCCCATTTCAAACTTTTTTTTTTTTTTTGTGGTACCGGGGATTGAACCCAGGGGCATTCTACCTCCGAGCTACACCCCCGGCCCTATTTTTTAGCCTTTATTTTGAAACCGGGTCTCACGAAGTTGCAGAGGGCCTCACTAAGTAGCTGAGGCTGGCCGCGAACCTGGATCCTCAGGTCTCTGCCTCCCCATTTCAAACATTTTTAATTAGAATTGTGTTGTGGTCATTTCCGCAAGGGATTCCCCAGGGGCTACGTAGGTGAACAGCACCCTAATCCTGGACCTTGGCCAGTCCCTTCTGTGGTGGCCAGCACTGCATTTCTGGGGGAAACACACAGCAGGGCACCCTTCAGGACGTCCGCAGGCGCGGCCACAGCTTCAACATCATCAGAGGGCCTGGGAAACACTCCTGACAGAGCCACACAGCTCCATTCTGATAAACGGGTGGAGCCCTCCCACAGGGAAGAACCACACTTCAGATGAGAACGTACTCCGGAGGCCTGCCTCTCAGAGAAGGCAGGGTGTGACAGTCCCAGAGACAACCCCAACGTGAGGAGCAGAGGGCGGCTGTGTAGGGTGAAGCAGAGGTGGACATGCCCCGCGGGGTCCCCACTGCATGGGGCACGCACACATATGCACATGCCTGTCCACTGGGCCTACTGGGAGAAGGTGAAGGTCCTGGCAGAGCAGGCGTGGGGCACCCTGGGGCACTGGCCTGCACCATCAGACCCATGGGACCTGGCCAGCCTCCCACCCCACTATCTGAAGCAGGGACCCTTGTGGGAGACCTGGCCCTGGGGCAGCCCACCGCCAAAACTCAGGGTGGGGCCACCTGGTCCCCTCTGTCAGCTCAGCCTCCGAGGGAGGTCTTGCCAGAGACACTTTGTCCTCACCTGCAGCACCTCAAGAGGCCACCCCTTCCCCATAGCCTGTCCCCACCCAGAGCCACAAGGAGATGCTGGTCCTGGCCAGGGCTCCAGGGCAGCCCCAAAGCAGGGCCTGTGTGTACTGTGGTATGTGTGTGTGGGCAGTGTGAGTGCATGTGCATGGATGTGTGTCCGTGTGTACATGTATGTGTGTCCACAGGAGTGTGCGTGTGCATGGATGCATATGTCTACAGGTGTGTGTGTGTGTGTGTGTGTGTGTGTAAAGGCAGCTCCTGCAGAGAACTACCTGGACTCACGCACAAGATGCCGGATTTGTGGCTTGTGTCCACAAGCAGTCTGGCCTGTCACACATCCCTGTGGGGTCAAATCCTGATTCCACCTCACTCCACCCACAAAATCTACTTGTTGGGACAGAAGGTTTACATATGAAAGGAAAACAAGCCGGCTCCAGAAGAAAATGGACAACCTCTGTGACCTTGCTGTGTACCCCAAGAGCCACCCTGCAGGGGGAGGACCCTCCACCTGCCCAGATGGGCTGGGAGGCGCTCACGCCCCGTGGCCACCAGGACAGGCCTGCCCTGACACCCACTGCCTGTGAGTTTCCTCAGGCAGCCTCAGCACACTGTGGGATGATTAAGTTTGCTGACAGCATGATGAGTGTGGCTGGGCTCTGACCACAGCCCACTCCCCTCAGCCTGCTCTCATGATTCAGCTCCTGTCCAGATAGGGAGAACAGGCCTATCGGGTGCCTGGCACCTTTCTCTGTCTGCCAACAGCACTCCATGACCCCGGCTTAGGGCTGGGGACAGCAGCCAGGCACTGGTTTTCCCAAGTACACATGTCAGCATTCCCAGAACTTTCCGGGAAGGGGCTGCAGTGCCTCATACATGTCACCTCACCAGTAGATGGGAGTCCCAGAGGGTCAGAAGAGGATGGAATGGAGGAACTGGCTGCTCGTGTATGAAAGACCCCCTTGTGGAGAGTGGGTTGTGCCCTGCTCTAGGTGACTCCATTTTGGACAGCGACAGTCGACCAGGAAATCCTCCATTTTGAACCCAGGGCCGAGGTGGAACGGCTGTGCACCTCACCTGGATGAGTCAGCCCCTGCGACCTGCGTGGCACAGCCATGGGGCACAAGCTGATGGGTCCAGAAGTGAACTGCTCTCAGAAGGACCCTGTAAACTCATCGCATCGCGCCAGGAGCACACAGGAATTGGGCCTATCTTACCCCATAGGCCCCAGAGCACCCTGATCTCACTAGGTGCACCCCCTCACCAACCTGTTACTGGGCCACCCAGACAACACCTCCCTCATCGGCCTGGAACTGGTTCCACACTCCTACCTCTGCGCCCTGAACAAGTGCTTTGGCTGGTTCCTAGTCCACTCTGGCTACCTGCAGGGACTCTTGGGCATTCCCATCTGCTTTCTGCCTCTTCTGTCAGAGCCTCTGAAAATCCTGTGGCCACCTAAGCCCTTTCTTCACCTTTCTGGAACCTGTGCATGTTGTGTGTGAAGTGGAGGTGTGGCTTGAGCATGACAGGTATCAGGGATTCAGACTGGGATGGACCTGCAGGCCCAGCCGGGGAGAGTGGCCACCTGTAAGAGCACCGGAGCTTGTGCACTGACAGCCATGCAATGGATTCTGACCTTGTGGAAAGATGCAAGTGTGTTTGGTCTATGCCAGTGGCATCACGTCACGCTCATGACGCCCTTCCTCAGGAGAGGAGGGCATGACCTTCCATCAGCATCACCTGTCAGCAAAAAAGTTGGAGCAACCTTCACCCAGAGGATGCACAGGACGCAGGGTGCACCCAGTGACACAGCCCTGTCACCAAGCTGAACATGCCTCCTAGTCTGCCTTAGTCTGTCTGTGCTGCTACAGCACAATACCTGAGCCTGGGTAGTTTACTGGAGGCCAGACACCAAAGGCCAGGGGCAGGCAGGTTCCATGTCCAGTGCAGCCTGGTCTCTGCTCCAAGACAATGCCGTTTCTGTGTTCTCATGTGGCAGGAGGGACAGATGGGATGGGCCTAAGCTAGTTCCCCCCAGCGTTGGCTGTGAGGACTAATCCATTGCCTTGTGGTAATGAAAACAAATGGTCTATGAAGGTGCATCTACACAGATCTCAGCTATAATGGTGGGCAAAAAAAGCCATTTACAGAAAGAACCCAGGCAGCATGCTGCCATTTACTTATCTCTACAGAGGTTAAACATATTGTTCAGCAAGATATACACATATAGTAAAAGTACAAAGAAACGGATGAAATGATAAGTACCAGGTTCAGGAGGTTTCTAGCATGGGTAATGTTTAATTTCTCAAGGATGTTATTCCCTTAAGTCTTTTGGTATGTCTGCAGTATTTCATACCAAAATCTTAAAGATATACATGGAGACCATTCTCAATTTAAAGAGGACAGAAACAAGGCGTCTCCTACAGAGGACTTCTGACGGAGGATTAGGTGAACACAACTCTTTGGCAAGCCTGAGGTTATAATTAAGATTTGTTGCCCTGTGAAGTGTTGCTGCTCTCAGCTCAAAGACTTTAATCCCATACAGAAACTCACATTAGATCACTTATTTTGTGTTGTTGGAGGCTAAGCCTTAGGTTGCAAGGACAAAAAAGAAAGTTTTGCACACAAAGACTTCCTCCCTGCTCCCTGCAGGCACAGGCTGAGGCCAGAGTGGCAGTCCCTCTGCCAGCCTCCAGGACAGCTGCAGCTGGGGTGTACTGGTCACCACTCAGGTGGCTCTGCCTTACAGACCACTGCGGACCTCACCCCCCACAACCTCAAAGTAGTGCCTCGATGCAGCCTTCATGCCACCACCAAAGAGATTCTAGAGCATGGGCTCCCAAAATTAGCTGGCTTACTTCCCCTTCTTCAGAAGGGCACTCAGCACCCCCTGGAAAGCTGCCTTCTTTAAAAAGCAGATAAACAGGAGGATGCGGTGATAGATCCGTGCTCCTGTGATGTGTGCACACGCGTGGTGCTGGGGACTGAACCCAGGGACATTCTACCTCTGAGCTACACTCCCGGCCCATTTTATTTTTTTGAAACAGGGTCTAAGTTGCCGAGGCTGTCCTCAAACCTGTGATCCTGCTGGCTCAGCCTCCCAAGTACTGGTATTACAGGCGTGCTCCACAATGCCCAGCTCAGATTTGCATTCTTTTCTGTTTCTATATTTCATTTCTGCACCTTCAGGGGGCAGTATCGCTCACTTTGGCTACCTATGTATCTAGAGAGTGGCCGCATTTCCCTGGCTGCAGGACCACAGCACTGAAGAGACCCGCAGAGCGGCCCAGCAACCACCGCGGTGTTCACCACCCAGCCTCCAGCTCCACTGTGGGCTGTGGGAGGGTTCTTGGAGAAGCAGTTGTCAGCATTCAAACCATTCTAATGAAGGTATAATGTACATAGAGTGAAGTGTGCAGATCTTTAGCATGTAGGTTGCGATTCACATGGACAACCGTGTCCTCACCATCCAGATACTGCACGCCCAGACTGTCCTGAGACCCCGCCCCAGGGGCCACAGCTCCCGGCTGTCTCCAAGTCAGCTTTGCCTGCTGGAGCGTGAGCGGAGCCTCGGAGAGTCTGCGTGGCCTGCTTCTCTCACTGACCTCAGTGTGCTGCACATGAGCCCTGTTCTCCTGCGTACAAGCAGTACCTCTCTTTTATTGTTGGGGGCATTCCATTACAGCAAAGTTTATCATCCACCTGGAGATGGACATTTGGGATGTTCTCCAAATGTTCTTGGCTATTTTTTTTCTTTTGTGGTGTTGGGGATGGAACCCAGGGCCTCACGCAGCCTAGGCAAGCACTCTACCACTAAGCTACACCCTAACCCTAATTAGTAGTGGTGATATGCTGAGAAATGATACACAACCAGTGATGGGATTGCTGCATTTAAGGTAGAGATAAATTAGATTGGTTTAAAAAAAAGCTGAACAGTTAGCCAAGAGGACATATCACTTTTACCCTGAGAGCAACATGACAGCAGGGTGGCTCCACATCCTTGCTGACACTTGAATGGCCAGACATTCATCCTAGCCATTCCAGGGCCGTGTCACGTATTTCCTGACACTAATAATCACGGACACTTTTTCAGTTGCTTGGTGACCACGTGTGAGTTGCCATGTCTGTTCAAGTACTTTGCCAATTTTTATTGGATTGTTTTGTCTTTTTATGACTGAATTGTAGGGTTGTTCAAATATTAGGATTATCTCAAATAGGCAATTCTTGGTTTTGCTGCTTTTCTCTCCTGCTTCCACTCCAAGTTCCTTCCTATCTGCTTGAAGCCCATTTTGCTATTGCTTTATTAACTTTTTAAGGTGAAAAAGTAGACAACTGCTTATTGTCCTCTTTTATAAAGTAAGCCTTTAGCCAGGTGTGGTGGCACACTCCTGTAATCCCAATACTTGGGAAGCTGAGATAGGAGGATCTTATGTTTGAGGACAGCCTCAGCAAGTAGTGAGACTCTCATCAACCTAGTGAGACCCTGTTTCAAAAATAAAAATAAAATAGGGCTGGGGGTGTAACTCAGAGGTAGAATTTCCCTGGGTTCAATCCCCAGTACCACAAAAAATAAAATAAGCTTTTAAAGCCACAAAATGATGCTGTAAACTTCATTAGTTGCAGTCATAAATGTTTTGTTATTAAATTAATTTTTCTAATTTCCTTAGTAGCTTTCCCTCCTTGGCTGCTTAATTTCCAAATATTTTGAATTTCAAGATGTCACACGATTCCTAATTTAATTCTGTGTGGGTGCTGTAGATCAAATGTTTGTGTCTCATCAAAATTCACATATTGAAATTTCCCCCCTCTCCTTCCCATTCTCCCTCAGATATAGTATTAGGACATGGGGCCTTTGGTGGGTGATTAGGAATTGATGCCCCTATAAAAGAGACCCCAGAGACTCCCGTGCCCCTTGTGACATGTGAGGACACACAGTAAGACAGCTGTCTATGAACCAGGAAGCCCTCGCCAGACAAGGAACTGGCGGCACCTTGACGTCCAGCCTCTGGGACTATGAGGAGCGAGTGCCTGCTGCTTAAGAGGCCATTCAGCCTCCAGTGTCCTGTCACAGTGGCACGAACAGATGAAAGCAGTGAACATGACATGCCCTGTATAATGTCAATCCTTTAAAAATCTATCCAGACTTGCCTTACCGTCCAGAACATTCTGTATCTCTGGCTTGAGAAGAACATGTATTCTGCAGCCGAGTGTAGCGTCCTGTGGGCACCAGGTCAAGCTGGCTAGCAGCGCTGCTTAACCTTCTCTGTGATTAGACTTATTCCATCAAGAATGGAGAGGAGGGCTGAAGTCTCACTCTAATTGTGTGCTTGTCAGTTTCTCCCTTTGTTTCTGAGTGCAGATCCATGTGTCTGCACTTGGCTGTTAGGCACTCACCTTTGGGACTCTGCTGTATTCTTGCTGAGGGCCCTTCCCAGGTGTGTGAGTCCCACCAGTGCCCTGTCAGGCTCAGGGAGCCTGGCCCCAGCAGGCTGCCCCCAACGCTGCTGTATCTAGCCATATAGAGCTAACCAAGGGCGGGTTCTGTTGCACGGAGCGGAAACAGCAGCTCAGTCTTCACTGAGAACAACATGTGTGCAAAGTCCGGGCACAGAGTCCGTGGGTGCTGTGACCTGGGGCCCCGCACTGGGTCTCACACCCAGCAGAGAGGGCTCCCACTCAGTCTCAACCCTGCCCCAGCCAGGAGTGGAGCTGCCTCTACTCCCCAAAGACAAGTGCATGCCTGAGTCAGAGGCTGCCCAGCCAACCCACTGCAGGCAGCCTCCTGACAGTGAGGAACTGGGGCACCTGCGATGACTGTCTGCTTCTGTGTCATGCAGACAGTCAGACCGAAAAACTATAAATCCATCCTCCTTTCCTTCACCCTATGGCCCTCATGCCTCAGCCTGCCCCAGAGCAGCCAGCCTTGAGCACAAACCCAGCCCACATCTCAGGGTGGCAGCGAGGAGGGAGAGAGGAGGTGGCCAGTCTCCTTGGCCCACCCAAGCTGGGCCCCTCCTTGCTAGTGGCAACCCCTCCTTTGTGCGCAAGGACACCCCCCCCCCCCGGCCCGTCAGACCTTCCAGGGCCTCGCTGTGGAGCCCCACTGTGAGTCATGTCAGGTTAAAGCAAGTGAGAGCAAGCATCCAAAGGCACCAAGGTGCAAAGGTCACCTCTCCTCACAGAGAGGGGGTGGGACACGTGACTTTATCCTGGTGCTATCCAGTCCCTGTGGGAAAGGACTCCGGCAGGCCCCGAAGGAGTTCCCCAGGAACACGTAGCACCCTCTGCACACCCTGCATACCACTACCTGCGGCGGGACCCCCACTTCCCACCAGGTGAGTCTCATGGCAGAGCCCTGACACCAGCCACCTGTGTCTGCCCCACTGACCTTGGCCCCGACTATACCTGTGCCCCATGTACCTCCCTGGGAGGACGATGCCTGCACCCTGCACACGACCTAGCTCCAACCACATCTGTGCCCCACTTCATTCTGGCGCTGGACCACACCTGCACCCCCTTACACAGCCTGGTCTGACCATGCCTGCACCCCCGCCCCCGCAGCCTGGCCCAACCACGCCTGCACCCCCTCACGCAGCCTGGTCCAACCACACCTGCACCCCTCACGCAGCCTGGTGCGAGCACTCCTGCACCCCCACAAATAAGCTGTGCCAACCACGCTGGCGTCCTCCGCCTCCCCAGGTGTTCCCAGAACCTGACACAACCTACTTACTCGAGGACAGAGTGCGTGGCCGCATGCGGGTGGTAACGATAGAGGAGCAGGCTCTGGTCCACCCGGAAGACCCCGCCGCCCTTCCGGAGGTGTTCGTAGAAGAACAGCAGGTCCTCGGGCACGCCCTATGGAAGTCAGAGCAGGGCGCTGTGTGAGCAGAAACCTGCAAACAGTCTTTCCCTGCTGAGGAACCTGGGGTGATGGCAGCCACACCAGGTGATCAGAGGTTAAGTGGCCGGCATTCTCACAGGTGGGAGCAATGGATCCACCCAGACTGAGGAGGAAGGTGGAGGGGCGGGGATGGTTCTGCTCTACTTTCCCTTCTGTGGGGCAGAAAGGGCTCTCGTGCTTATGCGGCAGGCTCTGAGCTGCAGTGCCCTTGGGGATGGAGGGCCAGTGCCCCTGGGCAGGGGAAGCTGGCTGGAACCAGATGCTGGGCCAGAGCCTGAGGTCAGAGACAAGGAAGCAGGGGGAGGCCACCCTCTTGGCAGTGACAGAAGAAGCTGGCAGTCCCAGCTGCGACGGGATGCTGGAGGTGCGGCCTGCAGCCCACTGGAGCTGGAAACAGGACCAAACACCATGGTGAAAATCCAGCTCCTCCCATGATAGTGACAAACCCACAGCGTGGAGGAGAGAAGGCCTTCAAGGATCCCTCTGAGCCACATCACACCACAACGAACAGGAGAGGTGTGGGACATGCGAATCAGAGATTCAGTCACCACAGGCAATGGACCAAAACAGGAGGGTAAGCCAGATGTGGTGGCAGATGCCTCTAATCCCAGTACTTGGGAGGCTGAGACAGGAGGATCACAGGTTCGAGGACAGCCTCAACAAGTAGTAAGTAGCAACCTAGTGAGACCATTTCAAAACAAAAACTGAAAAGAGCCGGTGGTGTAGCTCAGAGGTAGAATGCCCCAGGGTTCAATCCCCAGTACCACAAAAAAAAAAGGGGAGAGGGTAGATAGGAAAAGGGGACTGAGGAAGAAAACGGGTTTGGCTAGGCTGGGGCGGGCTCCTGGGTCAGGGATTCTGTTTGGGGGATGGAATGTCCTTAGGGCCTCCCCACTGCCTGCCAGGCCGAGGCTGGAAACCATGTGGGCTGGGTACAGCCAGCTCCCTGCAGGCAGGTGGGGATTCCGAGGGGGGAGCAGAGGTGTAGGCCCCCAACAGAGAGCAGGGCTCTTCTCCCTGTGCTGCCCCGGAGTTAGCCTGGCCAGCACCTTCCACATCCTGCGCTTTCCCACAACCGGCGTTTAAGCCAGGATGAGGTAACCTGTACTTTCCCACAACAAGCGTTTAAGCCCAGATGAGGTAACCTGCAGCTGAAGCCAGAGGACTTCAAGGAGCAGGTGCGGATTGGCACAGATGCCGCTCACCGAATTCCTCCACTGTCTGCGAGACGATGAGAGCCTGCGGGCACTGAGGGACCTGGGAAGACCTTCAGGAAGGCAGTTTCCTAAGCCCTGGTCCCCAGAGGAACCCTGGCTATGCGGGGACCATGCATGGGGCCTCTCGACCCAGGGCAGGAATCACAAGGCCCCCTTTACTGCTTCCCAGCACTTACCTGCCCTCCCTCGTCAAAGGCACCCACGTGTGAAAACCAGGCTCGGGAGCAGAACCACGTGGGCATGACCACTGTGGGGCCATTTGAGGTGAAGACCTAGAAGCAATTATGGTGGACAGAATTAGAAGAACGGCTTGTCACACACAGCCTACCATGTGTTCCCAGTGTCGTTCCAAGAGTGACAAATAAACATCGTGTCCCTTCACTATAGGAACAAGGGTTCAGGCACCCTTCAGCACATTCATGGCACCTGGGTCCATGGCTGACAGGCAAAGGGGAGGGCCGATGGGAAGACAGCGGCCGGCACCAGCCACCCCAGGTCCCTCTGGGCTGCTGCTGTTGCTGAGTGCAAAAGGGACCGTCGACTTTGGACAGCAAGGCCACGTGTGAGAACTGACAATAAACGTGCTGCTTTCAGTCACGAGAAGAGCCTGCAGTAGCATAAAAGGATCTGGACCACAGGGCGTGGTGGTGCATGCCTGTGATCCCAGTACTTGGGAGGCTGAGACAGGAGGATTGCAGGTTTGAGGCCAGTCTCAGCAGTTTAGGGAGACTCTCAGCAACTTAGTGAGACTCTGTTTCAAAATAAAAGATAAAGGGCTAGGGTCATAGCTTGGAGATACAATGCCTCTGGGTTCCATCCCCAGCATCACAAAAAAAATAAATAAGTAAATAAATAAATAAAGGATATGGATGCAGATTCCTAGAAAGACAAGCCACCAAAACCAACTCGAGAAGAAGGAGAAAATCAGAATCAGTCTCTAACAAGCAAGACTGAAAGAAGTTGAGACCCTTCCCACAAAGAAAAGCCCTAGCCCAACGGCTTCCCTGCAATCTCTGCCAAATGCTTGAAGAATGAACACCATTCTTCACAGACTTCCCCAAAACAGAAGAGCAGGGCACACTGCCTGACTCGTACTATGAGGCTAGCATCACCCCAATAGCAAGACCAAAGCTATCACAAGAAAAGAAAACTGCACCCCAGTGTCCCTTATGAATGTAGATGCAAAACTGCAACAAAGTCCTGCAAACTGACTCTTCAGAGAAAAAGGGTCTTATACTGGGACCGGTGGGATCTGTCCCAGGATAAATGTGCCACCATGAAAACCAATCACTGTAACACACCATGTTAACAGAATAAAGGACAAAACTAGACAGTCCTCTCAACAGATGCAGGAGAGGCATTTGACAAAATCCAGCCCCTACATGACAACACTACTCACGTGAGACCAGAAGGGACCTTCCTTAACCTGCTAATGAACATTTACAAAAACCCACAGCTAATCCTTGGGAGGCTGCAGCAGGAGGATCACAACTGAGGCCAGCCTGGGCAACTTAGAGAGACCCTGTCTGAAAGTAAAAAGGGCTGGGGGTGTAGCCTAGCGGTAGAGTGCTTGCCTAGTATGTAAGGCCTTGAATTCCATATCCAGCACTGAAAAGGAAAAAACAACCATAGCTAGCGTCATACTTAGATCAGTGAAACCCTGGAATGTTGTCTCCTAAGGTCAGGAACAAGACAAGGATGTCCACTCTCACCACACTGTGAATTTCTTTTCTTTCATAAGAAAAAGAAATAGTACACAGCTTGGAAAGGATGAAATGAAACTATTTGCAGATGACATGACCCTATAAGGAGAAAACCCAAAGGAACACACACACACACACACACACACACACACACACTCACACACACACACAATCTGTGCTAATAAATGACATTAGCAGAGTATAGGATGAAGATGCACATATAAAACTCATTGAGCCAGGCGTGGTGGCACACACCTAAAATCCTAGTACTTGGGAGGCTGAGACAGAAGGATTGCAGGTTTGAGGACAGCCTCAGCAAGTAGTGAAACTCTCATCAGCCTAACAAGACCCTGTTTCAAAATAAAATAAAAAATAGGGCTGGAGATGTAGCTCAGAGGTAGAATGCCCCAGGGCTCAATCCCCAGTACCACACACACACAAAAAAAAAACCCAAAAAACAACAAAAAAAATCCCACTCAACTGGATTCTATTCATTAGCAATGAATACTCTAAAAATGAAATTAAGGACATATTTCCAATTAGAATAGTATAAAAACTAGGAATAAATTTATTGAGAAGTGTAAGGCCTATATATTGAAAATCACAAAACATCCTTAAAAGAAATTAAAGTACTAAGTAAATGGAAGAGTACCCATTCTCATGGACTGAGAAGCTTACTCCCTAATTGATCTACAGGCTCAACATAATCCTATCGAAATCCCAGTTGCCACCTCCCTTTGGGCAGAAAATGATACAATGATCCTAAAATTCAGAGGGAAATGCAAAGGACTTAAAATAGCCAAAACCATTTTGAAAAAGAACTAAGTTGGGGGACTCACGCTTCCCAACTTAAAAACCGAGGACAAAGCTACAAGAATCCAGCCTGTGCGGCGTTGGTGTGAGGATGGCCACAGCTATGACAGGGACAGAGCTGAGAGTCCAAAGGTAAGCCCATACCTCCCTAGGCCTCGGTTTCCCTTATGTAAATGTGCTAATGATATTGTCCACTGAGAACGCTGATGTGGGGACTGAACTACTGGTGCCTCAGAACACGCCCTGAATGTTGATCACATCTACAAATGACACCAACATCACAGTTCAGGTCCAGGCACCTGGGTGGTGGCTCCAGTCACACCCTCACTTCAGCTCCGAGAAGCGGCAGGCGCTATTATTTCAGCTTTGTGGGTCCGAAGGCCTGTGCTCCAGTGGACCTCTGGCCACGATCCAGGCGGACCTTACTTACAGAGGGAAGTTTGTCAACCCTGCCTAACTGGTAAGGAGTGGACCACTGGCTCCAACTTAAATATTGCTTCTTTGACCACCTAAGTGTAGACAGGCTAATATCTCCCCCTTCTTCCTCCCCCAGCTGTATGGCCTAGATTAAATGAGGTACAGAAAATGGCAGAGGCCGCTCCCAACAAATACGAATTCTTAGAACCCAAGAAGCATGCATGCTTTCACTGCTGCTTGTAGCATTATTATATGTTTAGGTGCATGACATTCAAATGACCACGTCTGTTCCTCAGAGGACAACAGTGAGTCAGCGTGAACTCAACCTGGGCAACCCGGGCAACCTGGACAGGCTCTCACTGCACTGCCAGCCAGACCCAGGCCCAGCAGAGGGCGCCTCAGGCCACGGCGACGGTGCATCTCATGTCAGGATGTGGACAAGTCCCAGTCACAGATGAGCCAGAGACAGGCCTGTGAGACCGTGATGTACCTTGCCAGTGACGCCTCTGTGAAGCTCTGCCTCGGGCCTGTGACCGTTGCACTACGCCAATACGTGAGGCAGAGCTGCTTGCTTCCTCTGTTTAGCCGTGCAAGGGCCCCACGTGCTGTTTCAGGGTACACCCTGTCACCCAGGAACACTTGGGGCCTCTTACTCATCTTTTCTACCGAGACACCAGGGGGCAGCAGTTCTACCCCACCTGGTGTCCCCAGGCCCTCCACTGACCACTCCTTCCCTGGGCTGTCATCCTGTCTCTAGGTGCCACTCCAGCCCCTCCCTTGCCTGGTTGAGGAACCCAGCCTAGCCATCAGCACCTGCCCCAAGAGTCCCAGTGAGTGGTTTGCATCTTACAGAGTTCGCATGCCATTGAGTTGGTTTTCAATTATATTTTTACAAATATTGTCTTCACCTCAACCTACTTTGCTTGAAGATATTTTGTTTGCAACTATATTTCTTACTCTGAATAAAGAGTTTTGCATCATGAAATAAGTTTTCAGAAAAGAGCTCTCTATAAGAAAGGTGTGAGTGAAGCCAGATGGGGTGGTACATGCCTGTAATCCCAGCACATAGGAAGCTGAGACAGGAGGATTGCAGGATCGAGGCCAGCCTCAGCAACTTAGTGAGACCCTGTTTCAAAATAAAAAATAAAAAGGGCTGCTCAGAGGTAGAATGCCCCTACGTTTGATCTCCAGTACCAAAAAGAAAAAAAGACCAAAGAAAGAAAAAAAAGAAAGGTATGAATGAAAAATGAAGTTTTAGACAATGGCTCAAATGCTATTATATAAAAATTTCAGAGCTGAGAGTGGTGGCACACACCTGTAATCCCAGTTCTTGGGAGGATGAGACAGGAGGATAGTAGGTTTGAAGCCAGCCTCAGCTGGCTTCAATCACCAGTAGCACACACACACACACACACACACACACACACACACACACACACAACTTCAGGCCCCAGTTTCTATCAGCAGGATGAACTGAAATACCAAACTGCATTTGCAATGTGGGAAGATGCAGAGGTAAGAGGGAGGAGGGGGACAGGTAAGGGCAAGGAGGGTGCAGCACAGTGTCTACCTGGGACAGGTGGGGGGGGAGTGCTCAGGAGCCCCTGACGTTTGACCCTGCAGTGCCTCTTCCCACTCTTGGCCTCCTCCACCATTGGGTTGTCAGTCTTCCTGATCTGTCACCATCTGAAAAGTCAGATCTCCTAGTTTCCTAAAACTGTCTGTGGAGGAGCTCGCACCAGGCCTCACTGGCCCAGGATGCTGCTCTGCGGTCCCGGAGTTCAAGTTTGGGTTCTTGCCTCTGTTTGCCACCAACAGAAAGTGTACTTACCCAAATAAATTCTGTGGCACTCATAAAAGCTAAAAGTGTATTCAAACACCTTGGGACGTGTACACAGTAAGATGAAATGAATTCCAGAGCCACAGATGTCCTGGCTAAGCCTACCCTCAGTCCACAGGGAAACCAGTAAGTGTCCCCACAGGTGGCACCCAATGTGGATGTGTGACTCACATGCTCTTAGATAAAAGGATTATAAACTCAAACTCAGTGTTTAACTTAGAAAGAGAAGCCCTTGAATTAAAGGGAAAATGGAAGTACTTGATGAAATGTATAGAACTCAGTCGCTGTATCTTACCAGGAAGTGATATGAATTCTGAAGAAAGAGCAAAGCGAGTCATCTCCAGATTTCTGCGGTTTATTCTCTTTATTGCTGAATTCTAGCTTGATGGAAGACCATCTTCAGACAGATAACAAATCTTCCAGTATTGGTATCTTAACACCCACTTAGCGACAAGAATAAACCCTGATGTGAAATTCAAAAGTTACTATGGCTTCTGGATTTAATAAAAAGTTTCCTTTCAACCCAGGCGTGGTGGCGCACGCTTGTAATCCCAGTACTTGGGCTGAGACCAGAGGAGCTGGGTTTGCGGCCAGCCTCAGCTACTTAGTGAGGCCCTCTGCAACTTAGTGAGACCCTATTTCAAAATAAAGAACAAAAAATAGGGCTGGGGGTGTAGCTTGGAGGTAGAATGCCCCTGGGTTCAATCCCTAGTACCTAAAAAAAAGGTTTCCTTTCTCATAAGAGGTTTTAGAGAAAGTTTGTACATAATAGCACTTGTCTAATCTGCCATGCATTGCTGGTTTACATGATCCACACCACAGACGGTGCTTTACGACGCTTCCTTTTGAGTGGGAAAATGAGGAATAGTACGGCATAATCTATCTCAAAATATGTGAGGTCTTACAGTTCATGAGTGCTAATTGTTAGAATTAGATGGAAACCATCGAGCTAGGAAGGGCAGGCTTTTAAAGAGAAGAAACACTGAGATGACCGAATAGGTAAAATACTGATCTATGACACAACCCAGGTCAGTTCTAAGGGTCTTGCTCAAGTGATGCTCCGAGGAGGAAACCAGAAGGTTCTGATTGGTAAGCTCAGCCTGCAGGAGTCCAGGCTGGACCCCGGCTGCACACCTCAGGCAGGCAGGGCCTCATTCCCTCTAAGTCTGCAGACCCAGGAAGAGTGTCACCAGAGCCCACAGCAAGGCCCACATACGCCATCTTCTCAGTTGGCTTCTTTTAGCTTTGCTGAACATCTTCAGATGAGTGGATCACAGAATGGCCAGCCCTGAAAGGCCCGGGTGGGGGAGGGTGAAACCCTTACAATCAACAAAACTGAGCCTGAGTCCCTGACACCAACTTCACAGTCGGGGGTATCTCTGACCTCACTGTGAGTATGTCTTTGACTCCAACCTAACAGTAGGGATGTCCCTGATCCCTGACCTTGCAGTGGGGGCATTTATGACCTCTGACATCATGGCAGGGGTATCTTTGACCCCTGACCTCATAACAGGGGTGTCCCTAGACCTTGACCTCGTGGCAGGGTGGTGGGTGGGGTTTGCCTCAGCCAGGCCCACTGCCCATGCCTGGATGTTTGCTCTCATCTTCACTTCTAGTCCTGAGTTGGATGCCAGGGGTGAGCCTGGGCGCATTTCAGCTCTGAGCTATGGCGGGAGGGGAGTGCAGGGCAGGCCTCCATCTGGTGCCCAGTGGAAGCAGGCACAGAATGTGGAGGGGTGGACAGGCCTGGGACCTGGCCCAGGCCGGATGCCTAGACAGGGCCTGCCGCATCCAGCCAGGAATGGAGCAGTGCAGGGGAGGGAGCCAGGGCCACGGCAAGCAGGTCAGGAGGAGGGAGGCTGTTCCGCTGACTCAGGTCACCAGCATCCCTGGAGCAGGCTGCCAAAGTGCGGAGGTGACTGCTATGGTGGAAAAACTTGAAGCGAGCCAACACAAACGCTGACTCATTGGAAAAGGGGCCAGATGAGCAGCTGGCAACATATTCTCTATTAGAACTGAAGGTTTAGGGCACCTCCAACAAAGATAGACTCACCCAGAGGAGACCAGAGGAAAGGCAGCTGCAGGCGGGGTGCTGGAATCACACACTCAGTGACTTTAAACTTGCCTGAGCATAGGACCCCAGGAAGCAGGCCCCCCAACTGGAGAAGTACACAGCAGTGAGCATGTGAGCCCAGGCTCGGCTGCTGCCTCCAGAGGCACCTGGGGCAGGGAGGGAGAGTGTCCACGACATGACAGTGCTCTCTGCACTTTCACATATCTAACATTTCCAATTTTAAAAGTTTTTAGGTTTTGTTTTTAAGAAATCATGATATGTACTCAGGAAAGGTGAGCAAGAAGGTCTCTAATGGTCTGTCTGTTGTCCTTCCAGTGTCCCCCAACATACTATGTCCATGATGATGACGAAGAGTTACATGAAATATGAGGACTTACTTATAATGAAGAGACTAAGCACCCGGCATCTGCAGCCCCATCTCTGGAGATCGGCCCTGAACCACTGAACAAAGAGGACACTGCTTAGCAGGGAAGGATAAGCGGTCTCCACTCATGTCACAGATGCTTAAGGCATTTGCTGCTGGAGAACCCTAGGCCCCCACAGGCCTTGAGCCCCAGGCTACCATACAACTGTGCTGCCCAGGAGAAAGAGCCCAGCCCACACTGCCTGCCCCCCCCCCCCGCAGTCTCTTGCTGCATGTGCTGTCTTGAGGCCCAGTCACCCAGGTTCCCATAAAGTGGCTGGGCAGTGCCTCAGCGTCCCTGCAAACCAGCCAAGAGACCTTGTCCTCCATCTCACGGAAACACCTGGGCAGTACAGCCTGAGTAGCTTGGCTACAGCCCCCCCCAAAAAAAAACCCAGCCCTATCTGTCCTACCTACTGCTTGCCCCAGAGGCAGCTGGAAAGCCCTGCCCACCCATCCTTGGCCCCAGGAAGCAGCCAGGCAACTTGCCCCAAACAATTCAACCTGCTGAAGCTCCCAGGAAGCAGCTAGGTGGCCCCATCCAGCCTTCTGCAGCCCAGAGAGGCAGAAGAACAGCCTGTTCTCAGAAGTTTGGCTCACTGAGGACCTGAGAAGCAGCCACTTGACCCTACCCACCCACCCTCAGCCTCAGGAAATAGCTGTGCAGAAATCCCTGACCAGGTCAGCCCCTGGAGGCCCACAATCCCTGCAGCCCAGGTCACTGAGATACCCAAGACATCCCCAATGTTGACTGAAGCTGAA
>PVJS01004370.1:48613-69596 GCA_004027185.1 Glis glis
AGGGATACAGAAAGCACAAAACAAAACAAAAAAAAAAAAAGCAAAAAACAAGGTAAGCCGGGCGTGGTGGCGTATGCTTTTAATCCCAGTACTTGGGAGGCTAAGACAGGAGGATCACATGTTCATGGCCAGCTTCAGATACTTAGTGAGGCCCTCCACAACTTAGTGAGACCCTGTTTCAAAGATATAGAATAAAAAATAGGGCTGGGGGGTGTAGCTCAGAGATAGAATGCCCTGGGTTCAATTTCTAGTACTGCAAAAAACAAAAACAAACAAACAAAAAAACAAGGTAAATGACGCCTCTAAAGGAACACAATAACTAGCAAGAGATCCCACAGAAGAGGAAATTGATGAACTGCCTAACAAAGAACTCAAAAAATATTTTTAAAGGAAACTTAAGCTAAAAGAGAATAAAGATAGATGATCCAATGAAATTAGAAAGACAATTCACAATATGACTGAGAAATTCAGCAAAGAGATAGAGACCATAAAAGAGAACCAGTCAGAAATCTTGGAGCTAAAGCACTCAGTAAGTGAAATAAGAAATACAGTGGACAGCCTCAATAGCAGAATTAATCAGGCAGAAGAATGAGTTTCTGAGCTTGAAAATGGGTCTCCTAAAATAACCAGTCAGATAAAAAAAAATTAAAGAGAATGAAGAAAGCCTTTGAGACTCATGGAACACCATTAACTGAGTAGACATTTGGATTATTAAAGTCCAGAAGAGAAGAGAGGGAAAAGACATAGAAAAACTACTCAGCAAAATAATTGCTGAAATCTCACTTAGCATAGTATTCTTGAGTTCCATCCATCTCCTACAAATGACATAATTTTGTTTTTCTTTATGGCTGAGTAAAATTCCATAGTGTGTATACACATTTTCTTTATCCAATCATCTGTTGACAAGCAATGAGGTTGATTTCAAAACTTGGCTATTGTGAATTATGCTGCTATAAATATGGATATGCGTGTATCACTATAGTATTCTAACTTTAATTCTTTTGGAAAGATGCCAAGGAGTGGTATAGCTGGGTCATAGGTGGTTGCTACTCTTTTGAGGAACCTCCATACTGATCTCCATAGTGGTTGTACTAATTTACAATCTCACCAACAATGTTTAAGAGTTCCTATTTCCCTTACCCTCACAAGCATTTATTGTTAGCATTCTTGATGATAGTCATTCTAACTGGAGTTAGATGGGATCTCAGTGTAGTTTAATTTGCTTTTCCCTAATTGTTAATGGTGTTGAACATTTTTTCATATATTTATTGGCCATTTATATTTCTTCTTTTGAGAAGAAATATATTTAACTATTCAGTTATATATTTCAGTATAACTGAATATGTATATACTCAGTTACATATTCAGAAATATATTTAACTATTCAGTTAAATTGTCCATTTTTCGATTGGGTTGTTTCTAACACCAACCATGAATCCATTGAAAAAGAAATCCAGAAAATAATTCCATTCACAATAGCCTCAAAAAGCAACGCAAAAAAACACACACACATGAAAAACTTGGGAATAAACCCAAGCAAGAAGGTAAAAGACCTTTACAATGAAAATTATAGAACACTGACAAAAGAGATTGAAGACCTTAGAAGATGGAAAGATCTCCCATGTTCTTGGATAGGCAGAATAAATATTGTCAAAATGGCCATACTACCAGAAGTAATCCTTGGATTCATTGCAATCCCTATCAAAAACCAATGTCATTCCTCACAGAGCTAGAAAAAATCATAAAATTTATATGGAAGAACAAAGAACCCAGAATAGCCAGAGCACTTATGAGCAATTAAGAACTATGCTGGAGGCATCACAGTACCTGATTTCAAATTATACTACAGAGCTATAGTAACAGAAACAGCGTGGTACTGGCACAAAAACAGATACATAGACCAATGGAATATAATAGAAGATACACAGAAAAATTCTAACACTCATAGCCAGTTGATTTTTAACAAAGGAGCCAAAAATATATGCTGGATAAATGATAGCCTTTTCAACAAATGGTGCTGGGAGAGCTAGATTATTCACAAGTAGAAGAATAAAATTAGACCCCTATCTCTTTACCTGCTCAAAAGTCAACTCAAGATGGATCAAAGACCTAGAGATTAGACCAGAAATTTTGCAATTATTAGAAGAAAACAAAGGACCAACTCTTCAATGTGTAGGTACTGGTAGAGATTTCCTCAACAAGATCCCCAAAGCTCAGGAAATAAAATCGAGAACCAATAAATGGGATGGCATCAAATTAAAAAGTTTCTATGCAGCAAAGGAAACAATCAAGAATCTAAAGAGAAAGCCTAGAGAATGGAAGAAAATCTTTGCCAGCTACTTCTTTGATAGAGGACTAATATCTAGAATATATAAAGAATTCAAAAAACATAACACTAGAAAAGCTCATTCTGAGAATTATATGGAAAGGCAAAGGAACTAGAACAGCCAAAAACAATTCTGAAAAATAAGAATGTAGTTGGAGAAATCCCCAAAACCAATTTTAAGATCTAGTCCTCAGGACAGTTAACTGTTGGTAGAATGACAGGTATGGAACAATAAAACTCGGCTGAAGTCCAGAGACAGACTGCACATGGCGAGGCCAACTGAGGGGTGTGTGTGTGTGTGTGTGCGTGTGTGTGTGTGTGTGCACTCACCTGTGCAAAACTGGGGACTGAACTCAGGAATTCTACCACTGAGCTACATTCCCAGCCCTATTCACTTTCTTTTTTTTTCTTTCTTTCTCTCCATCCTTTCCTTTCCCTCCCTTCTTTCCTTTCCCTCCCTCCCTCCCTCCCTTCCTTCTTTCTTTCTTATTTATTTATTTGTTTATTTATTTATTTATTTTTGTGGTACTGGGGATTGAACCAGGGGTTTTTCTACCACTGAGCTACATCCCCAGCCTCCCCAGCCCATGAAAAAGAGAGAGAGAGAGAGAGAGAGAGAGAGAGAATGTTTGTGTGTGTGTGTGTGTGTGTGTGTGTGTGTGTGTGTGTTTTACTGGAAATTGAACCCAGGGGCATTCTACCTCTGAGCTACACCCCCAGCCCTTTATTTTTTATTTTGAAACAGGGTCTTGCTAAGTTGCTGAGGGCCTCACTAAGGTGCTGAGGCTGGCCCCAAACCTGCGGTCCTCCTGTCTTAGCCTCCCAAGTACTAGGTTTACAGGTGTGCACCACCACACCCAACTCCCAGCCCTTTTCATTTTTTATTTTGAGACAAAATCTTACTAAGTTGCCCAGGCTGGCCTTGAACTTGCAATCTTCCTGCTTCAGCCTCTGGAGTAGCTGGAATTACAGGCATAGGCCACCATGCCTGGCCCAACTGAGTTTTTGAAAAAGGTCCGAAAACAACTCAATGGAGGAAAGTAGTATTTTCAACAAAAATGGTGTTGAAACATTCATAAGCAAAAACAAAAACAAAAAAGTAAAAATAAAATAAAAAACAGCCAGGCATGGTGGTACATACTTGTAATCCCAATACTTGGGAGGCTAAGACAGGAGGATCACAGGTTTGTGGCCAGCCTCAGCTACTTAGTGAGGTCCTCTACAACTTAGTGAGACCCTGTTTCAAAATAAAGAATAAAAAATAGGTCTAGGGATGTAGCTCAGAGGTAGCGTGCCCCTAGGTTCAATCCCCAGTATTGCAAAACAAACAAACAAACAAACAACTCCCATGCCTTATATAAGAATCAACCATAGAAGAATCATAGTTCAATTTGAAATATATAGCTATAAACTTTTTAGGAGAAAAAAATCTTTATGACTGGGGGTCAGGTGGAGCAGATTAGGACATTAACAATCCATTTTTTAAATCAATTAAATGTACCTCATCAAAATTACAAACTTTTGTTCTACAGAAGACCACTAAGTGGATGAAAAGCCACAGATCTGTAGGAAGCACTTGTAATAATGGCTGGTTGTTTATTAACCACCCGGTTTACACATATTTGTTATAGCAAGCAGCCTGAACAGACGAAAAGAGGTGACCACAAAGGCAGTGCTCTGGGTGATGCGAGACTTCTGTGTCCTGAGTGTGGTGAGGTGGGCTGATCTGGACACACAACAGAACTCCAAGGTCCCCGAGTCCGGTGGCATCTGCAGCTCAGCAGTGCCGTTCAGGGTGAGTTTTCTGGGTTTGATTGTTGTGCCGTGGTCATATGAGAGGTTAGGAATGGGGAAGGGCACCCAGGGACTCTCTACTATTTTTGCATCTTTCATGTCAGTCTAAATCTGGAATTTTAAGACCAGGTGTACTTTGTAAAAAGAACTCCACCCTCCTGGACAAAGCAGTTTTGCTGTGCAGGCACCAGGAGCCTGACTTCACTTCAGTCAGGAATAACACATCCTCAAAGACTTTCCTCAAAATCATTTGGACAAAGGTCCAAAAGCAACTCAGCTGTTGAAGATGCACATTCCAAGACCCCCAGAACGCCACAAGTGGGGGTCTGCAGTGTGTGTTGCTTCAGGTTCTCCTGCTGTACTTACAACCAAGAAAGCTCAGGAAACCCTGGTTTAAGTAAAGGTCTATACTTAGAAAGGTAAACTACCTAAGAAGAATCGCAGTGAGATCTGGAGAAGCTGAGGCCTGTGGGCTGCTCATCTTCCTTCCCATTCACACCAGCCTTTTTTTTTTTTTTTTGCGGTACTAGATATTGAACCAAAGGACATTCTACCTCCAAGCTACACCCCCAGCCCTATTTTTTATTCTTTATTTTGAAACAGGGTCTCGCTAAGTTGTGGAGGGCCTCACTAAGCAGCTGAGGCTAGCCCCAAACCTACAATCCTCCTGTCTCAGCCTCCCAAGTACTGGGATTACAAGTGTGTGCCACCACGCCCAGCTTTACACCAGCCTTTCTTTCAGGCAGGGCGAGATGTGGATGAAAGGAAGGAATGGGGTGGTAACTGGCCATAGACAGGTGTGGGGCAGGGGAGTAAGGGACACAGGAAGTGACACACTGTGGGGGCTTCCCATGCCACACAGCACCTGCCACCAGGGTCCTAGAGGGGATAGGGGGCACAGAGCAGGGTGGGGCCTCAGGATCGACGGGGAGCCAAGGAGGTGTCTGAGAGCTATGGACCAAATTGTGCTCCCCCCAGAATTCGTATATTAAAGCCGTAACCCCCAATGGGTCTGTATTTGGAGATGAGACCTTTGAAGAAGTAATTATTTTTAAGTAAGGTCATAAGGGTGGGTCCCTGAGCTAATAGGAAAAATAAGAGGAGGAGACACAAAGAAGGCACATCTGAAGGCCAGGTAGGGGCACAGGGAGAAGAGGTCGTCTGCGAGCCGAGCAGAGGCCTCAGGAGAAACGGTCCTGCTAGCACCCTCACCTCGGACGTCCAGCTCCAGGCTGAGAGGAAGGAGTGTCTGTGCTAAGCCCCAGCCAGGGCCTTTAGTTACATCTCAGCAGCCCGAGCTGAGATACTGAGAAGGCAGGGACCCTCAAGGGGCAGTAAGAGCAGGTGAAAAGGAGCGGGATGGAGGGGCTGAGGGGTGCACCTCACACCCAACATGCCACCTGCCCTCTCTGTTAGCAATTGCAGCCCAAGGAAGCCACTCTAGGCAGGTAGACCCAGCACTGCCACAGCAAGGGCCAGCCCACCACCTACAAGCCGCCAGGGCCCCGGGACCTCCTCCCAGCTGCCAGTCCCTGCCCCCACCCCTCAGCTTCCGATGCAGAGTGGGGGTTTTGACCACACTTCCCTTTGATCCTTCTGGATTCCAGAGGTACAGGCCCAGGGAGGAGCACTCATGAGGACGGTGATTAGTACAGGTGTCAAGGGGCCTACCCCAAACAGGTGTGATCAGGGAGGCAGGTGATCATTTCCTATCCTTTGGCTTGTAGGGATCTCCAGTGTTGAAGTTACAGTCCTCTCATTTAACTTTGTACACAGTGACCACCTGGGCAGACTTTTCAAGGAGACATACCAAAACTCAAATCAAAACATGCCAGTCTCCACATCACAAACATGACTGGGTAACTTCAGACCATGAGCAAGAGCCTCGGCGTGGGAGCTGACTCACCTTATTAAAACGGTGGCAGTTTTAGGCCATTCTCAGCAACTTGGCAAGACCCTGTTTCAAAATAACAGTAAGAAGGGGTGGGGTGTAGCTCAGTGGTAGAGTGCCCCGGGTTCAATCCCTAGTACCACAGAGACAAAAACAAAAAGAACCGTGGCAGTGGTTTCCGTAACTGTTATGGCTGCGAATGGTTTAAATAAGAGACTTTCTCTAAATTTGAGAATCTTCTGACTTTACTTTCCCACAACTTGCTAAAGGAAACACATTTTAAGAGGACCCTACCACAACTGTTTCTGTCATGATTAACAGCTGTCTTCCTGTTATCCCTTGATTCAGAACGTATGTTTCTGGTTGAAACTGTGCCTGCTCCACTTAAATCACATCCTTGGTGTTTAGTGCATAGTTTTCGTGTGACTCATTCCACCAGAAATCAAAGCTCACAGAAGTCGTGAGAGTGGTTCCTCAGCCGGGGCGGGTGGAGATCCAACACTCGCGCTCGGCCGCTCTAACCGGCAGACCGAGGTGCTTCCGTAGACCTGGCATCAGGAGGACCACTAGGAAGCCTCCGATCTGAGGACGGAACTTGGCTCCATTTCCCTGCCCCCTTGAGTCAGGTAGGATTCTTTAAGAAAAACATTTTTTTAAAAAATCAGTCTGTGTTCTAAGAAAGCATCCATGAAAAGTGGCATGTCCCAGAATCCCTGACAGTGATGGGAAGACCTGGAGAAGCAGGACCACGAGGCCTTGGACCCCCTCCCTGGGGGAAGATGGCTTAGGGGTATGCTGCCTGCCTCCAGGTACCGGCTGCAGGGAGCGGCAATGAGCAAATCTACAGCCAGACTTTAACTGGAGAGCCTCATTTGGTGTCTGCTCAGGTGCCTCACAGCCTGCAGGAGGGCTCTGCTGTCCCACACAGCTGCAGGCTGAGCAGGGACCACCAAGCACACTCCTCAGAGTAAGGGACATTCTCCTGCCCCAGTCACAAGGTGAACCACACTCATGAAGGTGACTGCCCGTGAGCTGGGCTGCAGCCCATGGTCTGGGCTCATGGCCCCAGTGCAGACAGAAGCAGCTGTGCCACTGGGTTCAACCAGTGGCCACAGAGTGGCCTCCATTCCTCAGCTATTGCCAACACCTAGTGGCACCTCCGCCCTCCCCGTGCTCCCCACCAGATCCTGCTGGCCTGTGGCTCCACCACAGGTGTGTAAGGGGAAGCCACATGGACCCACTCGTGGGGTCCCACCTCCTCCTGACGGGAAGTGAGAATTCTTGTTAGGAACAGCTGGAAAACAAATTAGCTTCTCCAGGCCAGAGCTGCTCCTCCCTGCAAAAGACCATTACTGGAATATTCAGCTTCTCAAACTGTGAAAAGTCAATCTGAATGGAAAAAAGGGCTTTTTCTCCACTGTTTGGGGAAACAGCATGGGGCGGGGGAGAACTGAAAGGCTATAGGCACAGACTGATGATAAAGCAAAATCCTGGGCCTCTGGTGGCTAGCAGGGGCCTCACCCAGACCCCAATCCAGTGGGGAAGGGGCAAATAATTTGGGTTATACAGAGGTCTTTGTAAAATAGCACAGCAGAAAGGCATTCATCTGTCCTGGGTGTAACCCCACCAGGCACTGGCCTGCTGTCTTTAATTCTGCCATGCGGTGTGGCTCTGGAGCTGCCTGTTGGTCTTCCTAGGGGCCACTCACCATAAGTGTGAGGTTCAAAGTGGACACATCTCTTACCCATCAATGCCTTCCATAAAGCAGCTCCTCTGACTACTACAGAATAGCAAGGAAGACCCCAGGCAGGCTGTATAAAACGCCTTTTGTTCAGTTGGAATGCAGGGCATGGATGTCTTTTAAAGTTGGCATGGATGTCTTTTGTAACATAGGACTTCATTCAACTAAAGTCCTAGAAAATATAACCAGTCTGCAGAGATGGACAGATAGGGGTTGCCTGGGAAGGAGGTGGGACAGGAACCAAAGGACAGGAGCTGCGTGCCCTTGGTGAAGGTGCAGTGCTGACCCTCCCCAGCCATCCTGAAACCTAATACTGTTGGCTCCTGCCAGCTCAAAGCCAGCCGATGGTGTGTTTCAGTGGCACAGGTGCAGTCCCTTGGAGCAGCTGCATTAGCCACAGTGCCTGTTCTGCGTGAAAGCAGGTCGTCACACTCACAGCATGCAGCCCGGGGACGGCGACATGAGCCAGCACCCTGCAGCAGAGCCTGCCCTTGGCCACTGCCTGCGCAGGAAGGGTTGTCAGGACACCAGGACAAGAAAGTGTCTGCCTGTCTGGGGTGGGGGCTGGCTGCAGACAATCATTGATCCAACAATGCCCATGACTCCTCATTCAAATGAAGCTGCTCAGACCCCACCCAGTGGCTGCTGGTCACCCCCACATTTGCTCTTACATGGGCATGTTCACTCTCCGTCTGTTGCCACGTCCAACCTCCATCCAATGCCACATCCAACCTCCATCCAACCTCCATCCAATGCAACATCTACCATTCACCCACTGCCACATCTACCTTCCATCCAACACCATGTCCACCTTCCATTCAATGCCACGTCTACCCTCTGTCCAATGACACATAACCCTCCGTCCAATGCCATGTCCACCCTCCATCCAACACCACGTCCACCCTCTGTCCAACACCACATCTACCATCTGCCCACTGCCATGTTCACCCTCAATCCAACACCATGCCCATCTTCCATTCAACACCATGTCCACCCTCTGTCCAATGCCACATCCACCTTCTGTCTGTTGCCACATCCAACCTCCATCCAATGCTATGTCCACCCTCTATCCAATACCACATCCACCCTCCATCCAACACCACATCCATCCTCTGTCCAATGCCACATCCACTCTCCATCCAATGCCACATCCACCCTCTGTCCAGCAACACGTCCACCCTCCGTCCAATGTCACGTCCACCCTCTGTCTGTTGCCATGACCACCCTTCATCCAATGCCACGTTACCCTCCATCCAATGCCACATTTACCCTCCATCCAACACCACGTCCACCCTCCATCCAACACCACGTCCACCCTCCGTCCAACACCACATCCACCCTCCATCCAACACCACATCCACCCTCCATCCAACACCACGTCCACCCACCTTCCAATGCCACATCAACCTTCCATCCAATGCCACGTCCACCCTCTGTCCAATGCCATGTCCACCCTCCATCCAACACCATGTCCACCCTCCATCCAACACCAGATCCACACTCCGTCCAATGCCACGTCTACCCTCCATCCAACACCATATCCACCCTCCATCCAACACCACATCTACCCTCTGTCCAACACCATATCCACCCTCCGTCCAACGCCATATCAGCCCTCTATCCAACGCCACATTCACCCTCCATCCAACGCCACATCCACCCTCCTGTCCAACACCACATCCACCCTCCATCCAACACCATGTCCACCCTCCATCCAACACCATATCTACCCTCCATCCAACACCACATCTACCCTCTGTCCAACACCACATCCACCCTCCATCCAACACCATGTCCACCCTCCATCCAACGCCATATCAGCCCTCCATCCAATGCCACGTCCACTCTCCATCCAATACCATGTCCATCCTCCATCCAATGCCATATTAGCTCTCCATCCAATGCCACGTCCACCTCTGTCCAACACCACATCCACCCTCTGTCCAACACCACGTCCACCCTTCATTCAAAACCACCCTTCATTCAAAACCACATCCATCCTTCATCCAATGCCACGTCCACTCTCCATCCAAAACCATGCCCACCCTCCATCCAATGCCGTATCTACCCTCCATTCAACAACACATCCACCCTCCATCCAATGTCACATCTGCCCTCTGTTGCCATGTCCACCCTCTATCCAGTGCTATGTCCACCCTCCATTCAAAACCATATCCACTCTCCATCCAACACCATGCCCACCCTCCATCCAATGCTACATCTACCATCTACCCCCTGCCACGTCCACCCTCCTCTGCTGCTGAAGCCACCCCGCTAGCTGGTGCTGGGCCTCACTGGTTGTCAATGCTGTGCACCTCTGCCTGGCTCCGTGGAGCATGAGGAACACCTGAGTGGAAACTGCAATTCCCTCTTGGGATCTGAGCACACTCCGCACCCTGCAGTTGTGTCCTGGGTGGGAGCCTGCATTGGCCTGAGCTGTCGGGTCTCGATGGGGCTGTGTGTGCTGTGCATAGACACCATTCAGTCACCAGCGTGTGGACAGAGCAAAGAGACAAAAGCACATTCTGACGAAACACTGACAGGCATGGAGCAGGACCCGGGCCTGGGCTCTCACAGGCTGCTCAGACAGAGGCAGCTGCCTGAGCCAAAAGAGACACAATGACCATCACCTGCGTCAGGAGCTGATTGGGTGCCAGCTGGTTGATCCAACGTGTGTATCGTCCGGTGGAGTCCGGGGGGTCTCTCCTCACTTGGCACCCTATGATCTGTGAAAAACAACAAAGAGAACTTAGTAAGTCATGTGAGCAGATGTGCAGCACATCTGACATGCTCTGACCTGGCCTGCACTGGAGGCATTGGGTGTGGGGCTCCCAAGGCTGAGCAGCAAGTGTCCCCAGCTGACCCCCCAAGACTTCCCTGGAAAAGCCCTCACATGGCCATGGCATGACAGACCCAGACCCAGTGCCTGCCATCTCTTCCTGCACTGACTGGCCGACATCCCCTCCACATCAGGCTCATCAGAACCCCACGTTTTCTTGGCTTTAAACCACTTCTAGTGCCCAGGGTGGGTGTGAGGACATGCCCAACCATGCTACGGGGGACCCTTTGGTGGCAAGCTTGTCTGTGGCCGAGATCTCGGATGCAGGGAACCCAAGCAGCCCTACAGAGGTGAGAGGACGGTCCCACCATCTCTGCTCCGCCCCCCTCCCTGAGGGGCCACAGCATGGAGGTGCATGTACAAGAAGAGGTATGTGGGGGAAGGAAGTGGACAGAAGGCCACTCCAGGACACAGCCTGATGTGACTAGGGTAAGGGCTAGTTCATGGGATACATATATGTAACACGTGTAAGGTACCCACAGCCCATGCATACAGACACAACATACATGTGCCTGATACACTTCTATCCACACATAGATACCACACGTGTATGTAACTACCTCATCCCTACACACAGACATAGCATATGTGTGCTCTCTGCACACACATGTGTAACATACATGTGTGTAACATAAAGTCCACACATACAGATATATAATATGCACACATTCTCTCTGGGGGTGTCTGGCCAACAGTGTCTGCAGGCCCAGCCCAGCCCTTCTAAGAAACTCAGATTTTAGGAGTCAGAGACCCGTGCAGGCTGAGTGCCCTGCATCCCACATGGCAAAACAACTGCAGAGACCCGGGACAGGCCAGCAGCATGGCCTCCCTGGGTGTCACCAGCCATAGAGCTGCAGGGGAGGGCAGCACAGACAGGTCAGCTCCCTTTTTCTCTTCTTTTTTTTTTTCATTATTGAGAGTTTATTGGCTGTGTTGAGGACCAGTTCACAGACATTTCACTTTGTATATATTTAACTCACGTACTGAAAATCTAAAAAGCCGTATACTAAGCCGGGCGTGGTGGTGTGCACTTGTAATCCCAGTACTTGGGAGGTGGAGACTGGCGGATCCAGGTTCGTGGCCAGCCTCAGCTACTTAGTGAGGCCCTCCACAACTTTGTGAGACCCAATTTCAAAAATAAAGTATAGAAAATAGGGCCGGGGGTGTAGCTTGGAGGTAGAATGCCCCTGGGTTCAATCCCTGGTACCGCAAAAAATAAAATAAAATAAAAAGCTGTATACTGTGATTTTTTTCAAAGTGATTCCAGCGACTTTCCAGCTTCAAATTTGGAGGCAAATTTTCCCATAAGAGGTATCAAGTACCATATCTTTAAATGCTAATAAGCTGTTACTTAAGTCTTACCAATTCACAACTTCATATCATATACATGACATATGCAAATTTCCCATCTTTCACAGCACATTAAACAAAATTATTAAGAAAACTGGACTACCACGACCAAAGATGTTACAGAGTACACATAACTCTGACAGGGTTATGACCAAGGAGTGGTTTTCTTTAGGAAATAATTCTACTAAAAAGTAACATGGGGATAGAATTTAAAATACTCAAGACATTAGATGCATGACTGTGACTCCAAATTGCCATTAAGTATGCTTTGGATTGTAGGATATAAAACTAACCCCCCACCTATGGAATGTTGAGCTGACACTAGAGACAGTCGAAGCCTCCCAGAAGCCAATATCCCACTATTTTCTGGTTGTACCAAAATATAAACAACCAGCAAATGGTTTCACCTCTAAAAAACATCATTTACACTTAAAAAATGGGATGAGGTGGGATTCTCTCCTTCTTAAAAATGTTTCTAGAGCTACTAAAATATTTACAAAATAGTTGATAAAAATATTCCTCTGGATTGTACAAGAAGGGAGAGAGGGACCACTGATAAGACATGGTGTGTGATTAGTCAGACTGGGCTTCTTTCTCTTCGGCTTCGTCAGAAGCTGGACTCTCCTTGATTTTAGTTTCTCTGTTTTCTGCAGACAAATCTTTAGTTTCTTGATTAGCCACTTCGGCTTGTTTTCCCTTTGCTCCCCTCTTCTCTTTTGTTTGCACTTTTTTGTCAGAAGATTTATCCTTTCCCGCGGCCTTCTTGGGCTTCGCTTCCACTTTTGCAGGAGCAGGTTTAGCTGACAACCGCGCCGATCTCCTCTTGGGCTTCTCCTTCACCGCGCCTTCCGCAGAGCTGACCTTCCTCTTGGGCATCCTGGCAGCGCGGGGGGTGCTGCCCCATCTCACTCCATGTGGCTCTTGAGAGAATTTCACCTTGGCCTCTCCTGCTTGAGTCCCCAACCCCTGGCTAAGCCCTAGCCCAGACAGTCAGATGCAGCACAGAAGTCAGACAGACACTGACCAGAACCAGAGAATACACCCACCCAGAGGCAGCCGGGGAGCCCAGGACCTGTGAGGGTATACTTAGAGGAGGAGCTCCCACTCACAGGGTGGGCAGGGATGTTGGAAGGACAGGAAACAATGGCATGCAGTCCTTGAAGCCCTCCTCCTCCCTTACTGTGAGATGAAGAAGAGGACGCTCACCCCTGGTCCTGGAAGAAGGAGGTGTGGCCACCCCATCTCTCCTGCACCTTGGTGCCCATGGCTTATACCCACCAGCCTGTTGCTAATACTGGCCCAGATCCCTCCAGAGCCAACTGGATATTCTGAGGTGATAGCTGGCCGCTCCCCTCCCTTTGGAATGGGGAACAGGGAAGGTCTATCATCAGTTCTCAAGTGTCCATCTGACCCGGAGCCATGGGACAGGACCTGTGCACCCCCACACTGTCCGCAGGGTGCCCCCACATCTGTGGGAGAATGCCATCTTCCTGCCTCCACCCCTCTGGGCTTTGCATTGCTGACCCAGTGCACCCCATGGCCCATCCTGTGCCTCTGCATGGGTGACCCCCTGGGGAAGGCCCTTCTGGCCACCCTGGGAACCCAAGAGCAAACACAGGCTTGCCTGACTCCATCCCATCTCCTGTTCCAGGCCTGACCTCTGCTCCAAATGTTCAGGAAATGAGTGATAGATAGGAATAAATGTTACACTTGGAGCTGCCTGATGATGCCCAAATGTACAACTCCAAAATTTCTGCAGTGATTTATGTGCAACTACACAAACTATGGGAGCTATTGTCAAGAGTCTTTCCTTCCTAATTAAGTGGTTTTCTCATAAATGACCTTAAAGAAATAATGACCAAGTAAGAGCACATGGCCAATACTCATTTCATTCCTTCATAATTGACATGGCCATCAACCAGCAACTGCAGATTATGGCTTTGAAGGTCATGATTTAAAATCCAGTGTCCAGAAACACCCTTTTTCAGGCTGACTTCATGTTAGTGCAGCCAGATGGCTGACATCCAAGGGGCCATGCATGAGAAAGGACAGGGATGCTCCACCCATCTCCAGAGCCAGGGGGAAAATGTGGCACAAAGTTCTCTCCGCAACACTGGATGCGGTATCCAGAGAGTTTACTGAGAGGGTTAGCAAGAGAAGTCATACCCTAGAACTCTAAACCATCTAAAAATTGCAAATCAAGATTGTTTTAAGATCAGCCCAAACTGACACTTCCCTGAATATCACAGCTCATCACTGAAGCCCCAGAGAATTGCAGAGTTGACTTCACTGTCACAGCCAATCTGTTTAGGAGATGAAAGACAGAAATGAAAACATATCTGAAAGTATCTCATCCTCTAGAATGTCACCACTTGCTATGAAATTTTTCACAAGTTCCTGGTGTGTAATGTGCTTCAAACACTTGGAAATGGCCATTTCCAGTCTTATTAAGTTACTCTGATTGAAAGACATGGCCTCTTACATAAGAACGGCTACAGACGCCGCCGCTGGGGACAGGGTCTGTAGCCCCCGATCTCATGGAGGGTGTGGCAGAGGGTTCTCCCAGTGTCCTTGGCACCCTGGGGAGCAGGCATGCTTCTGATACTGTTCAGCTCCTTCCTTCTCTGAATCCTGCATGCAACACTATCAACCTGCCAGAGCTGCCAGAAGGAATTCCTGGAAATGTACAGTTCCTCACAGAAATCTACCAAGGACTTGCTTCCGTGTGTCCTCTTCCTGACAAAGGAACCAACTGAACACACAGTGTGTGCTCCTAACCTCTCTTCATGTGACTGTGAACCCTCAGGGAGCAGTCTCCAAGTCATCCTGCCATGCCCGGCGTCAGCAAGTCCTGGGGCAGGGACACCCCTGCCTGGCGTGGACAGCACTCCCACCAGCTGTCCCAACATGTCGACATCTTCTGACATCATTCCTAACTAGAAAGAGGTTCGAAATGAAATTCCATGCCTCTGAACTTTAAGAAAGCAACGCTGGAGCCTGTGGTCACCGACCACAACAAATACACGTATTTATACATATTTGTGGTTCTGAGACTCTGTTGGCTCGTGACCCTCTTCAGAATCTGGTTGAAGCTGCACAGCTCTCTCCTGCCCTCACTGAAACATGCCCCACCAAGAGGACCCTGAAGCTACCTGGGCCTCGCTCCTGCGCCCTCTGGGACCCTGCACACCCACAGTGGGGACAGCCATGTGGACCCCTCTGCTCCCAAAAGAGCGACCTATATTTTCCATCTGTATTTCCTGTCTGTTTTTGCACATTCTCTAGCACATGGCCACCTGCCGTGCCACAGGGCTGCTGTGCCGCTGGGATCAGCAGTGCCCCTACCCCACAACCCTGTTACTTGGGTGGCCCTCCACAGTGGAGCTAAAGGTCCACCCTGTATGCAGAAATGGGGGCCACAGGCCACAGCAACACATGATCTAGAAGCCCTCACACCCTGGAGAAGCTCCACCTTGGGGAGGTCGCTCTGCCAGCCTTTTCTTTGATAAACCGCATGTGACTCTATGTGAGCATTTGCACTCCCGGCATGGTGGGGACCAGCGTGGCGAGGACACAAAAGCCATCGTGGCCCAAGCAGACTCACATATGGACACGGAGTAAAGCGATGTGGCCCGATCACTCACCCATACCCACCCCCAGGAAGTAAAGGCCTGTCCTGGGTGATCAGCTACACAGGAAAAAAGGATGCCACCAGCGCATCACAAGGCAAGTGACCACGAGCCATCAGGTCTTCTCTGCAACCTCCCTCCACACTGATGTGGCCAGGACAGAGCCTCCAGAGATGAGCCAGGATGAGACACGGCTCTGAACAGGGAGGATGTGCAGCTCCAGAGACAAATGGGCTGTGGCTCTAGTGAGGAGGGACTTTAAAGACTCTGACAGAGTGCTCAGCCTGCGTTTTCAAGTCCAGGGCTCAGCTTCTAACACGTGGGTTAAAAATAAACCAACAACTCGTTCTATCCCAAACCACAACCCCTTTCTATCTATTTTAAAGTGCTAAGTGCCATCCGCAGTGAGAAGCAGCTTTCCTTCAAGGGAAGCCACCCTCCGTGCTTAGAGACACCCCAGCACAAGCCCCTCCCAGGTCTGGCAGTCTGACCCCAGCACAGGGAGGCGCGGTACTTACACTGCTTGGATGCTGCACAGCAGCCTCGAGTTGCAGCCTCACCCTCTGGGGCATCATCACGTCGTCCTGAAGTAAAGAGCACATTTTAAACTCAAGTCAGCAACTCCCACAGAAGGAAGATGAAGGAGACACCAAGAGCAAGAGATGGAAGAGGTGATCAGAGGGAAGACACAGAGGCCCAGGACCATGGTCATCAGGGAAGGGCAACTGCACGGGACAGATGGAAAAGTCAAACCTGACAGCTCTGAGTGTGCCTGAGGAGGCAGAGCGACTAGGTCGCTCCGCTCCAGCTTCTGTGGGCAGTGGCATGGCTAACTGAGACAGTGTGGACCGTCCAGTAAAGCTGGGGTAGGTTGGTTAGAACCTGTCCTCCCAAATAGGACACATACAGGAATGGTGGCAGCAGCAACACTCAAATGTGGAGCACCCTGATGTCCATAATAGCAGAGGGAAAAATAAACTGTGTACATTACTACTTCCAAAATCTGTCCAGTGCTGAAGTTCACTTACAACTGCTCACATCAATAAACCCACAGACCTAATGGTGTGTAAAGGAGGCAGACAAAAGGATTTAAATTCAAACCAAGAATAATTAAACATATTATTTAAGAATGCACACATAATGCAAGCCATAAAGAAAGGAAAGAACATTGTAGTCCTGAAGGTCAGACAGAGGTCCTCTGCAAGGGAAGGGGCTGGGGCAGGGCAGGGTGGCTTCCCCAAGCTGCTGGCAACAGGGCTCTTCCTGGCCAAGTAGCGGGCACACACATTATTATTATGTGTGCTGCATGATGAATCATTATGGGGCATAGGTTTTGTGCATTTTTCTGTAGGTATATTTGACCTCACTTTAGAAAAGTGTTTTTATGGAAGAATAAACAAGGCTTAAATATTTTACTTAAAGGTGCAAATGTACTCTAGAAAAACTGAGGATATCAGGAGGATATTTATCTCTAAATTGAACAATAAGATGAAATAAAAGACCCATACTTGTATTTCTGACTTCTGCAAAATGACTTTATGAGCCTTCTGACAATCCAATGACCTGTGGATGAGTGAGCTGAGAGGACATCAGAGGACAACTGAGAAAAGGGGGAGGGGGAGGGAGAAAGTAGACAAAGGGGGAGAGTGGAGGGGAGGGGAGGAGAGATAAGGGGAAAAGGGAGAAAGAAGAGGGGAAGGAAGAAAGGAGGAGGAGGGAGAAGAAGGAGGGGTAAGTAGAAGAAAAGGAGGAGGTGAGGAAGGGGGAGGAAGAAAGGAGAGGAGGAAGAAGAGGAGGAGGGAGGGGGAAGAAGGGGAAGAGGAGGTGAAAAGGGAGAAGGGGGAAAGAAAGAAGGGGGAGGAAGAGAAAAGAAGATAGAGAAGGGGAAAAGGAGAAGGAGGGGAAGGAGCAGAAGGTGGAGGAGGAAAAGGGGAAGAGGAGGAGAAGTTGGAGGAGGAGGAGCAGGGGAAGGAGGGGGAAAGGAGGAGGAGGAGAAGGAGAAGTCAGGAGAAAGGAGGAGTGGAGGAGAGAAGGAGGTGATGGGAGGAGAATGCTAGAGAAGAATTAAAAGCCAACACATGACCTTAACAGGTATTTCAAAGGAAGAGCTGAGGGGACTCAAGGAAGCCTCTAGGAGGCATGACAGTGGGGCTGCCAGAAAGCAGGGCCTGGTTTATAGGATGCAGGTCGCCTGAGGGGCCAATCCCCACCCACCTCCAAACACAGGAGCACTCAAAGAATCAAGTCTGCCCTCTGGCCCAGACACTTAACCCACTGCACCCCAGATCACTTTATCCTTTGGAGGGGGCATCCCTGAGACCTTTCCAGAACCAGGACCAGCCCCAATACTCATATTTAGTTGGACCCCTAAAATATTTATAGAACAAATGAACTGACTTTCAATTTACTCAATTTATAAAATATTCACACACACTCTCTTGATACTAATCACTCACTTCAATGGTTTGAGACAGAACAGCTAATATCATTCCCATTTTGTAGCCAAGGAAACTGAGGTTTGGAAAGGCTATGTAACTTGCCCAGAGTGGTGGCAGCTAAACATCAGGGTTAAATTGGCAGCAGGCCTTCTCCTCCACCATGGCGTGCCACACAGCAGTACCAAATATGTGTGGCAATGGGCTCAGGCTCAAGGAAACCACTGTTATCCCATGTTCCCACTATCCTGAAGCAGCCCGCTTGAGAGGTGGAATGGCCTCTTAAAGACAGTCTTGGCACAGCTGCTGGATAAGGTTAAGTAGGAGGCTATGACTGCTCTGAATCAATGCTGCTGGTCCCAGAGCAAGGATTCATGGGTCCAGGAACCAAGCAGTGGGAAGGGGAATGCCTCTACTTGCCATGACTCCGAGTGACCCACCAGCAGAGCTTTGTCCCTGTTCCTGCAAACTTATGCTCTGCTGGCCTGGAGGTCTTGGTTCTAGAGGGAGGATGCTTCCACCAGGAGACAAAACGATCCACTGGGCTGGAAGCTAAAACCCACCTGCCACTCTGGGCTCCTCAGATCTTTGAGTTACAGGCCAAGAAGGGAGTTACGGTGTTGGCGGGGTGACTGATCCAGACTACAAGGGGAAACGGACAACTGCTCCCCAGTGGAGGAGAGGAGTAGGACTGGAATGCAGGAGACTCTCAGGGCAGCCTCTGGTATCACCATGCCCTGTGATCCAGCTCAACGGGAACTACAACCGAGTCCAGACAGGACCACAAATGTCCCAGACTCTTCAGGAATGAGGGCTTGGGTCACCTCGCTGGGTAAAGAACCATGTGTACCCCATTGAGGTGCTGGCTGAGGGCAGAGGGAGTATGGAATGGGCGGCAGAAGAAGGTAGTTATAAAAACTATGACCATGTGACCAGTTACAGAACCAAGGACTGCTTGTCATTAGTGTGCCCACCCTACTTCATTATGAGTACATCTGTGAGCATATATACATATATTAAGTAAATATCTTTGTTGTCTTCCCTCCCTTATTCCCTGATCATGTAACATAAAATAGACCGATTTTATATCAGCTTTTAAGTACTGTTAAGTTTACATCATTTTTTATGTTACTGGGTATCAGGAGAAGAGTAAACATCACTTAGGGGGTTTACCTCCTCTTCTGGGGAAGGGACTTCAGCAGTATGCAGGACAGCTGTGTCATGTTAGAATTATGACCTTGTTATTGTCTTTATCTGGACACTAAGTATGGTTTAAGGAGACATGTATGGCTACTAGGATGAGGAGAGGTAGACTTGCAATGGTCAATTTTATGTTGGCTTGACTGGCTAAGGACTGCCCAGATAGCTGGTAACATATTACTTCTGGGAGTGTCTGTGAGGCTGTTTCAGGGAGAGATATGCATGTGAACCCATGGACTAAGCAGAGAAGATGGTCCTCTCCATGGGGTGGCATGATTCAATACCGAAGGCCTGAACCAAACAAAAAGGTAGAGGAGGGGTGGATTTGCTCTCTCTGCTTGAAATGAGACACCCACCTTCTGCCGCCCCTGGACACTAGTGCTCCTGGTTCTTAGGGCTTTGGACTTAAACCAGTACTTATACCACTCATTCCCCTGGTTTGCAGGCCTTTTGGTTTGCATGGAACTTACACCATAGGCTTACCTGAGACTCTAGCTTGCAGACAGCAGAACACAGGTTCCTCAGCCTTCATGTTTATGTTGGCCAATAGTTCACAATAAATCTCTCCATACATATCCATATATGTTCTATTGGTTCTGCTCTGGCTTGGTTTCTGCTTGAGCTGAATTAATTCACAGAAGAGCATCTTCGCATCTCCTATTGACTCAGCTCTGCCCCTTGATCTCTGGTACCATGTAGATGCTCAGCGTGAGTTGGTACCATGTAGATGCTTAGTGTGAAATGGCACCACGTAGATGCTTAGCATGAGTTGGCATCTACATGGTGCCAACTCACACTCAGCATCCACATGGTGCCAAATCACACTCAGCATCCACATGTTTAAAACAGTTCATTAATTTGGTTTTTAAAAGTATCTCACTGCCAGGCATGGTGGCGCATGCCTGTAATCTCTGTACTTGGGAGGCTGAGACAGGAGGATTACAGGTTCGAGGACAGCCTCAGCTACTTAGTGAGACTCACATGAACCTATCAAGACCCTGTTTCCAAATAAGAAATAAAATTGGGCTGGGGGTATAGCTTGAAGGTAGAATGCCTCTGGGTTCAATCCCCAGTAACACACACAAAAAAAGAAAAAGTATCTTACTAATTTGTGTTTGACTATAAATTTAAATTTTTGTAATTTACCTTTAATTAGTTTGTCCTGAACCTCTAAAGGTCACCTGTTGCTATGTGTCTGTGTCTGAGTCTCCACCCAACCACTGCCTATGAACCCACTCCTAGTTTTGTGTTTTCTTATCCACTTTCGTGAGCTATTTCCATTAATAACCATTGATGGTTATTAATCTCTTAAGTATACTTCCTGCCAGTATTGTGCCAGTTCATCTTCATTTTGTTTACACTGTTCTCTGTGGTGCAATTTTACATTTTTATGTAATCTTACTTATCATTAACTCATTAAGTACTACTGCTATTAAGCAGCAACCACCCACACCCAGCTCCAACCTGAACTTTTAAGTCTGATTAAAACATATAAGAAAAGTGCTTTTCAAGAACCACATGAAAGCTGGTGGCACATGCCTGTCATCCCACTACTTGGGAGGCTGGGACAGGAGGATCGCAGTTAAGGCCAGCATCATCAACTTAGTGAGACCCTCACAAACTCAGTGAGACCCTGTTTCAAAATAAAAAATTAAAAGGGGCTGGGGGTGTAGCTCAGAGGTAGAATGCCCCTGGGTTCAATCCCCAGTACCACACACACACACATACACACACATACACACACACACACACACACACACACACACACACACACAAAA
>PVJS01004371.1:0-69491 GCA_004027185.1 Glis glis
AAAAGGTGATCAAAGAGCAACCATAAAAATGTGCAAAACATATCTGGGTGCCAGGCCGGTAATGAATGAAAAGACATTAGTTGGTTTTGTGATGTTTTTGGTATTGGTATCTTGCCATTTGTTGTGGTTTCATTTCTTACTTGAAACAAATATCTATTTCTGTGCACAAATTTGCATTCATAATTTTGCATTTTTTCTTAAGAGTTCTCCAACTGTGTGATTTTTAGGTTCCACAAAACTTGGCTCCACCCCTGCAGCTGGCACCTCGAGGGGATGTGGGGAGATTCGGATGTTTCCGTGTGTTGTTCCTGGTGATATTCTCCAGTGAGAGGAGATTCTGGATGTTCCTAAAGTGGCTGAGAGCAAGAACACACAGTCCCTGTGGCCCCTGAGGTGGCTTCTCTCACTGCCTGCAGCTCCTGGATGCCCAGGTCTCAGGACACACATTCCCTGAACCCCCACGTGGTTGCCTCCTGCAGGGGGCATGAAGTTGGGCAGGGAGAGCCCCACAGGTGCTGAGTGCATGGTGGGAGAGAGGGTAGGTGCACCTGGGTGTGCTGGACCTGCCCTCACCCTGCACACTTCTAGAGAAGAGCCCAGCCAAGCCCCAGGGACACATCTGTGTGACAGTCCTGCATTCTGATAACCCTCTGATGCTGACTTAATAAGCACAATTCATGGAACCACATGCTGAGTCCATGGATGGTGGATCTGAGCACTGACAGCCCCTATCCAGAGCTCCCTCCATTCTCCCTTTGTGTCTTCGCTCCCCTCCTCTCTCCACTCAGTCTTCCACTCACAAGCCGCTGTCCACAGTCACCTAATTCAGCTGAGAAGGTTGCCATGCCCCTCCCCTCCCACCTTCCTGCTTTCCTTGGCCACAGCCTGAGGACATTTATTCAGGTTCGTCAATAATATCCCAAACAATTTTTATTTTAACTTGAGGAGTGGACACTTTTTGAATGAGCAAAAAGGTTCAGTATTGACTGCTCCTCTTCAGGAATCCATCCATGGGCCCTGACAGCATCCGTGGCTGGTCTCCAGGGGAAGCCACTCTGGCTTTTCTGTCCCACTGGCAAAGCAGGAGTTGATAATTGAGTTGAACAGCTGGGCAAAGTCCTCTTGCCTACTCCAGCCAGCCAGTCTCCAACCCCAACCCAACCTGATCACCATATCTTAGCTGTCTACACCCCCCGCCATCCAGGTTTCCCCTAAATGTGTCACCTATTAGTGCGTGAGAGAGACCAAGGATTTCTCAGAGCTGTCTCTGAACCAGGATGACTCTGACTCATGACGAATGCCTCAAAGATAACAAATATAGCAGCAGAGGTCTCCTGAAGCAGGGGACATTATGCTGGTTCCCATGAGATCCTTGTGAGTTTAAGAGGGCACACCAAAGTCCACATTGTGTCATGAAAAGAATATGAAAGGGTCCGAAAGAAGAAAAACAAACTTCTCTCCCACTCAACTCCTACTCCTTCCCCCGAGATCCTGTCTTTTCATGTTTTAAACAAAAGAAAGATATCCATGCTTAGAGACACACAAATAAATGCATGAATAGATAACTTTGGGAAACCAAGTTTTAGAGATATTTGCTATTTAGTCTTGAGATATTTCAGTTTACTTGATCAGTACTTTAACATTATGAAGAATTCTATATAGGCAATGCATTTTGAAATATTAGAAATAGATAGTAATTTATGTCATTGGGGTTTAGTTTCCCCAGCTGCAATATGAAGAGTTAGAAGAAAATGATTTCCAAGGCCCTTTTTAGGGCATTATTCATTATTGACTAAGTACTAACAGGGCATGTAACTTAAGTGCTTTTCTGTAGGACACAATTGTGTTCCTGAAAATGTGAAATATATATATATATATATATATATATATGTATAAATATATATATTATATATGCACACACATAAATATACATATATTATATATGCACACACATATATATGTATACACACATACACACATGTATACATAATCAACATCTATTTTACATATACCATGTGGTTTTCTGCTTTCAAGAATCCCATGATGAAGCTTTTTGTCATGTTCTTGTTTACCTACTATGTTAAATTCAATTTTCTTAAAGAAAAGGGTACGTTAATACTGGATGTTTGCACTGTCTGGTTCCAGAGAATGGCACTGAGGTGCTGAGAGGTTAGATGGAGTTGCTGGGAAGTAAAGGCAGCAGCAGAATCAAGCCAAGAACCCTGGAAATTTAGGGCCACACTCTGACCCTGATGTCCTGCACATCTTTGTTCCAACCTGAGAAGCGACAGGTTAATGTGCACCTTTAGTGTGCGTGCATTGAACACAACATGCTCTGAGACACCAAACGCCCTGTAGGCAACATTTCACAAGAAAGACAGACCCCCTTCTGGATGCTGTTGTCATATTGTGACTAGGCTCTGTCTGTTTGCAAATACAGCGATGCTCCAGATGTACGCTTTCCAATTGAAGCCATTTATTTATAGACATACAAAGGAAAATAAACTTCGCTTGGCTGCAGACTTCTTAGTAGGCTGCTCTCTCCTGCAATATATCCCAGGCGCCTCTTTTCTAGGTTCATGGTGCAGTGGCCACCCCCACAGTCCCAGGGGGTATTAGGGTGGAAAGGTGCCCACGAAAACCGATTTTTGTTTCCTCATGTTCTTCCCTGTGCTTCAGTCCTTGGTGAGGACCCTAATAAACAGCAGGATTAAGTCACCCTCCCTCATGCCATGTGCACTAGGAACAATATTAGAAATCTTAAACTGGGCATGGTGGTGCATACCTATAATCCCAATATTTGGGAGTCTGAGACAGGAGGATTGCAGGTTTGAAGGCAGCCTCAGCAACTTAGTGAGACCCTCAGACACTTAGACACTATTTCAAAATAAAAAGGGCTGGGGATGTGCCTTAGAGGTAGAAAGCCCCTGGGTTCAATCCCCAGGAACAGAAAATAAAAAATAGAAGTCTCAAACCAACATCATTTATCATCCTGTACTGTGTGATTTTCCTGTATATAGTTTCCACATCTGAAAATCCCAGGGTAGGGCCTTTGCTGCTAGTTTCTTCTCAGGAAATATTTCTTCCCTTATAATATTTTTTCACTTCTTGGCTCCTTGAAAAGTGATATAGTTTCACTTTGCTTTTCACGTCTAGGACATTCTATGTGAGGCTTTGGAGTCGAAGAGGTAGAAAGCCAGTCAATGGAGCCTAAATAACCGTACTTGACATTGAGATTTCTTCTAGTAAGTGCTAGAAATTGCTTTTCTTGTCTTTGTCCTTTTCTTTCACAGCCTTGGTATCATTTTTCAATGTTTTCACATGCACAGAGAAGGAAGGACTGGGGGCACATGCAGGAAGATGTCACAGCCGGCCCAGAATTGGTGCACACATTTCTACCTACATTTCGAGGGGAGGTCGAGGAATGTGGTCTAGCTAGATGCTAGGTTCGCCGAACATCCAGCCAGGCTCCATCTCAGGAAAAGTGTTGGAGGAAGGCTGACACTGAGGGGCCATTCCTTCACTCCTATAACTGGCCCAAGTAGGATCCTAATCATGTTAAGTTTAGAGAAGAACCTGGAGTCCCCAGACTCTCATCCACAAGGAAGTGCTAATGTGCATATCTGAAGACTTCCAGCTTCTGAGTGGTAATGACAGCTAAGGAGAACAGTTGACCTAGAGATGCAAACAGGTTCAGCTATAAATCACTTTTATAAAGCACTTAAGCATTAGTACACAGTCAGGGAAGGAGGTTGATCACTCTACAGCAGATTGGTGAAAAGACACCCAGATAGTTCCAGCAGCTTGCCTGAGGTCACTGCCTGGGAAAAGTGACAGATCAGGGATGGGGCCCAGACTCTCAAACACAGTGACCAGTCCATCTCTCTAGAGTGTCTCCAGGAGGGGCTGCTGTTTCCACATAGAGGAAAACGTGCTTGGACACTGCTCTTGAGCGTGTCATGCTCCGTGGAAGGAAATGTCTGTTAACTACTTGGGGCACAAACATCTTTGTGAAGCGTAATATGCTTGAAGATTTCCATCCCTCCTTATTCTTGGAGATGGAACCAGGCAATCTGGGGAGAAGTACTAGTGAACACCCCAGGAGAACCAATATCAATGCTACATAGGGCAGATATGCAAATGGAATTCCAATAAGTTTTAGGTGAGATGCCAGGCTGCATTTTTCCATCACTCTTTATGAGCCTCTAAGGAGCTGTGAAAAGCACCTGGTCTCCAGGGACCAATATTCTGAAGCAAGCAGCTCGGAAAAATCCTTCTTTAATATGTCTTGAAATGAATTCATGATGGCACCAGAAATATACCTTCACCCAACATGAATACATCCATAAGCCAGAAAACAGAGGTGCTCCCAAAACACTTCGAATTTTTGTTTGATTAACATCTCATAGCCTAGGGGAGGCTCCAGAACACATTTGGAAATTCTCTGCATCCAAGTGGCACAGAAATCATGTGCCTGGCTAAACCCAGGGAGCGAATGCCTGCTGGCCTGAAGCTGGAGCTTATGGCTTTGCAAAGAGACTTCACAGCTGGGGTTGGCAACCTCTTAAAACAGGGAGTGGTAAAGCTGTGGTCCGTATGCACAGCAGGAGTAGTTACAGTAGAAGCCTGGTAGGCCTGGCGATGTCCCTTGGCATGGTAGAAGCAGCCTTGGGAGGGGCTATGGCAGGGATCAGCGAGGTGCCCAAAGGGAGCTGGATACCCACAAAATATCTATTACTGGAAAAATGTCAGAGAACTCACCTCAGCTCACCAGAATATCTCAAACATCTTGTGTTGAATTTGGTGATCACCTATTTTCTTTGTTTAATCTTCCTGCTACCTGTTTGTGGCAGACATTATTGGCTATCAATCCATCCATTATACTTTCTACTTTCTTTTGTTCAAAGGACCATGGTGAATTCACCCTCCTTTTTAGAGGCTGCAGCCGTTAGGGTAGGCTAGGCCCTTCATCACTAGGGAGCAAAGTGCCACTGGTTTAAGCCAATCATAGTGGTCTCATCTGCTTCCTATGTGAATGAATCTGCAGAATGATTATGATGTGGAGTGAGATGGTCTGGGGATCATCAAGGTTTCCCTGGAGGCCTGAGGATGGAGTCTGTGTAAGGAATATGAGACAAAAGAGCCTGGCAAGAGGTCAGAATCAACTTAAGGCATGCTTTGAATAATAGGCTAAGAAGCTTAGATTTTGTTCAGGGTCATTTATTGGGGTCAGTGTTATAGTTTGGATATAAAATGTCCCCTAGAGAAGCTCATGTGTTATGCTATATGGCCAGGTTCAGAGTTGGGGCATGTCGGGAGGAGGGGGGTCACTAGGGACATGGCCTCAAAGACTGTATCTGTCCCTGGCCCCTTCCTCTTTCTCTGCTTTCTGGCTGCCATGAGGCGAGAGCAGCTTTTCCTTCTCTACCATGCCCTGAAGCACTGCTCCTGCAGTTCCTGCCTTGAAGCTGGCTGACCATGGACTAACTTCTGAAACCAAGAGCTCATAATAAACCTTTCATCCTCTAAGTTGTGATTGTCAGGTATTTTGCTTACAGCAATGAAAAAGCTGACTAAAATGGTCAGATCATTTATTTGAGAGATGATCTCAGGAGGCTGTAGGGAAAAAGTAGGAGAACTGAAATAGCAGAAGGGAGAAAAACCAATGAAATATTTATTAAGTGAGTGATTTACTGGTATGGACAATGGAACTTTAGTCCTGCTGGGCCTCTGAGAAACTCAGGAACATGCAGGGATGAGAAGGGATGAGAAAACTAAGACACTTAACCAGTGACTCCCAACCCCCATTGGTTGATGCTGAACTCAGAGGTGTTGGCTTTTTCCAACTTTGTGCGTGTGTTGGGAGGGGTACCGGAGATTGAACCCAGGGGCACTCTACCTCCAAGATACACCCCCAGTCTTTTTGTTTGTTTTCTTTTGAAACAGGGTCTCACTAGGTTGCTGAGAGTCTCTCTATGTTGCTGAGACTGGTCTCGAACCTGCAATTCTCCTGTTTCAGCCTCCTAGGTACTAGGATTAAAGGTGTCAACTTCTGCCCAGTGTCAACTTCTTGATTATACCTTCTATAAACAAACTACCTTGATGCTGGAGAAAATTTACAGAAAGAAAAGAAAAGAGATGCAGGACTTTGATGCGGAAACTGACCTGGGACTGTACCTTATGATTGCAGTGAACTGAGGATCTGAGGTGATGCAAGTCTAGGCATCAACAGCACAGAAGAGGAAGATGCAGAAAACTCCTATAGGTGAAGGATATGATTAAAAGTTGGTCTAAAAAAATTTTTTTGAGATAGTATATATGATGGGTGGAAGTTCACATTTTCATTCAAAAGATAATTTTTGAGTCCTGTGCAAAATTTGGCCAGGAGCGTAGTAAAGAAAAGGTCTTTTAGGCTGGGCGTGGTGGCGCACGCTTGTAATCCCAGTACTTTGGGAGGCGGAGACCGGGGGATCCAGGTTCGCGGCCAGCCTCAGCTCGCTCTCTCTCTCTCTCTCTCTCTCTCTCCCTGTCTCTCTCTCTTTCTCTCTCTCTCTCTACTTAGTGAGGCCCTCCGCAACTTCGTGAGACCTGGTTTCAAAATAAAGTATAAAAAATAGAGTCGGGGGTGTAGCGCTAAGGTAGAACGCCCCTGGGTTCAATCCCCGGTACCGCAAAAAAAAAAAAAAAAAAAAGAAAAAAGAAAAGGTCTTTTGCCCTTAAGAAGCTCAGTGTGTGGGAACTGGGACTACTTCTACCTGAAAATGAGAAAGCTATGCTAATGGTCAAGTGTGAGACAATGAGGAAGTCAATTCAAACTGCGGCAGGAGAAAGGAGAAAGATGGTTACAAGAGACGTCGCAGGGATAAAGCAAGGAGGTCTAAGTAGCTGGTTGGACAAAGGGCTGAGAGTGAGGAAGGATTTATCGAGGACTGAAGCTTGTACAATGGCTGTGAGAGTGCCGCACTTCCAACAACAGAATCTTGGATGTAGAGAGAAGAGCTATGTTGGAGGGTGGAACACACTTGGAAAAATGTTTACCCTAGCCAAGAGACCACATACATTCACATCTGATTTCCACTAGTCATTTACTATCAAACATTTTTGGAGCATCTACCATGTCTCAGGAATCATGATAGACACTGTACTGAAGTGTAGTTACAAAGACTGATGAAAAATGGCCTACATTCTCAAGGGGCTTACAACTCCTTGTGATGGAGAGGGGCACCTGGATATGTGAGGAGCTCATGGCAGGACCATCGAAGAGGAGGGAGGAGTGCTAAGAAACCCTTCCTGAAAGATAGGAGGTCATATGCCATTTAACCTCTGGAAAATTCTAGTGTACACCAGTAAAAGAATGGAACTGAAAAAGCAAATTCCCTCTTAGGAGCATTTTGCACTAGTTTTGACCTCACAGACCTCCAAGAAGACCTTGGGGACCTCCAGGGTGTCCAGATGCTTTGAAAACTGCTGCCCTAGAGCATCTGCCTCCATGCTTTGCTTCCCACATCACTGATCTGATGGAGTCCTTTTAATGGTTCCTTACCATCTGTAGGATATATTATGAAGCTCAGTACGGCAAACAGCCACCCCCATGATCTGACCATGCTTATCTTTGGTGTGTGATGATATCATCTCTTAGTCTGTTTTCCTGTTGCTATAGCAGAATACCTGAGACTGGGTGATTTATAAAGGAAGAGGTTTATTTTAGCTAAAGTATCGGGAGGCTGGGAAGTCCAAGACTGGGTAGTTTCATCTGGTGAGGGCATTGTGCTTCTTCAACTGTGATGGAAAGCAGAATCCATGAAGACTCCACCCCCACCACCCAAACACCTCCCAGTAGGCCCCAGTTGAATTAGGGAATTAAGCCCCAACATGAGTTTTGGTGGGGACAAACCATATTCAGACCAAAATGGCAAAATATGCTCATTTATTCTTGTATTTTAAACATTCCTTTCTAACTTCTAGTTAATTTCTAAAGCAGTCTGCATCCAATATGGTAAATATTGATTGGTATAGTACTCATAGACAAAGGCTCTTTGAGAGTCTCAATAATTATTAAGAGTGTAAAGGAAGTCTAGAACCAGCAAGTTTGAGAACAATTCCTTCATAGATATTTACTGATTTGATTTAGAAAAATAGCCACTTAAGGAATGCAGGCAGACATGCTCTATGTTAGCCAGCTTTCCATCACTATAACAAATACTGGAGATAATCAACTTACAGAGAGAAAAGGTTTATTTTGGCTCACAGTTTTGGAGGTCCCAGCCCCTCATCAATTGGTCCTATGCTCTGGGGCTTGTGGCAAGGTATCATATCATGATGGGAGCATGTGGCAGAGCAAAACTGTTCACCTCTTGGCCAGGGAGCAAAGAGAGTGAGGAAGAGACTGGAGTCTCACAATTTCCTTCAGGGGTATTCCCACAATGATCCAAAAATCTCCCATTAGACCCCACCTCTCAACGGCTCTACCACCTCCCCACCTTGGGGATTACATCCTTAACACATGGGATTTTGGAGGATATTTAAGATCCAAACTATAGCATGTTCTACTTATTTGGATGAGAAAACTCAGGCAGAAAGTCAATCTGAGTAATTGATTTAGCAAACCCAAGGGTAGATGGACAGATGGACAGATTGGGAGCCCATTTGAAGAAAGCCAGTCTTTTGAGTGCTGGCTCTGGATGGGCAGAATTCAGATCCTTCTGGCAGAAGAGCTACCATTGGAGCAAAGAGGAAGGTGAAATACTGCACTTCCTGACTCCCTGCCCCTCTGCCTGGCCACAGACTCCAGTTGCGCCTTCTGCAGGCTCACAGATTCCATCTCTGTGAGATCAGCCCAGCGCCTCCTCCCCTCCCTCTGCCTTGTGTTTTATCTCATTTCTGTGGGAATCCTTTTGGGCAAGGACCAATGCTGACTCTACTTTTCTGGACTGAGTTTATTTCATCTCAGCAGCCATGTAGTGTCAGGATGATATTCTTCTCCCAATCCCCTCTGCACCCCAAACCCATTTAAGTCGATGACTACATCCTCACAGAGGCAAAGAACACATATATTTCTCCAGAAATGCAGTAAATGTTAAGGCTTGTTTTACGAGGGGCTCCTTAGCTGTAATCTGATTCCCACATGATAATGTGTTGCAAATTACTAGTAAACGCTCTTTTTCAGTAATCTGCAAACTGATGTTTGCTTTCAACAAGTGAGTCATTAGTAGAAAAGAAAATGACCCTTCACATTCAGGAATGCTGATAAACTCAGATTTTACATCTAAAAGTCCTTGATGAAATACACTTGGTGGGCCCAGTTTGCTAATCTGCACAGAGCAGTAATCTGTAGTATACAAAGACTGCTGCCTAGGAATGATGCAAACAGAGTTGTTCTTTCCTCCTAGGCGCACAACTCTGTTGTGCTGTCTCGGGTAACCCATATCTGCTCAGGGTCCTCACCATGGCTATAGGAGCAAGTCCACCATCTTGAAGACTCTGACTGCTAAAACCTTCTGCTAGCAAAATTTAGCAACCCTTCTTCAAAATTTACCAAGGTCTTGTGCTTTTGCAGGAGGGGACTTGTTACAAATGACCCACAACTGATGAATTAATAGTTTAATGTGTCCTTTTCTACATTGTGTTCAATAGAACACACTAGTTCTGGAAGGTTAGGGGAAAAAGTGTGTCATGGTAAAATAATTTTTAAAAGCCCTCTTTGGAGTCAGACATGGTGGTACATGCCTGTAATCCCAGTACTTGGGCTGAGACAGGAGGATCGTAGGTTTGAGGCCAGCCTCAGCAACTTAGCGAGACCCTCAGTAACTTAGCGAGGCCCTGTTTCAAAATAAAAAATGAAAACGTCAGGGGATATAGCTCAGAGGTAGAATGCCCCTGGGTTCAATCCCTGGTACAAAACAATAAACAAAACAAAACCCTCTTTGGAGAGTCAGAATAATATCTACATTTAAAAGCTCTGAAAAGTCCTTCGATAAAAACAATGTTTAAATTAAACTAATTTGATTAGGTGGGAGATAAGTGAATGCTGCCCTTTTATAAACATTTATGTTTCCCATGATTCCCTATGAGGTGGGATTCAGGCATAAGATCTGGATGGGCTCAATCAGTGAGTCCCGGAGGAGGAAGTGGGCGCAGGAGGAGGGGTCGGGTTTGCACATCACGGTAAGCACAGTGCTGCGGCCTCTGGTTTTCCCGAGGTGGCTGTGGTGGAGGGCTGGTGTTCACTCTCAAGTGCCATGGTCGCCAAGTGGCCTATGCTGGCAGTAGCAGCGGTAGCTCTACTGAAGATGGGCCACTGTGTGTGGCTGGATGTTATTTTCTGCCTGTTGTTGGCCCTGGCTGCAATGTTGCTAGCTGTGTAGCTCACAAGTCTGGCCTCTCAGGGAGTAATAATAATTATATAATATCTAATGTTATATTGATAAACATTATATCTAATAATATAAATATTATATTAGCTTTTATCTTAAAAGTTAAGAGCTGGCACTCAGGGCAGAGATATTATGCTCTTCTCTGATACAAAGATTTTGTTTTTAAAAAATTTTAATCCCTAGCTTGGGTATATCACTTTTACAATATGATAATATTATATTAATAGTAATAATTACTATTATTATTCTCTTGCTATTTAAGCTAGATATTGTGAGCCTAGATCACAACTAAACCTTGACTACTCCAACCATAGCAACTATTTATTTAATACTTAAAGATAGTCCACAAAACTAGTGGTTCACAGGATAGACATTTGGAAAGGCTATTCTTCAAAAATAGGGCTTTGGGAGGATCCAGATCTCAATTCAATAGAATATAGGCTCAAAAGGTGCAAATTTCAGGTACTGTGCCGGGCAATGTCTGTCCCATGGATGAGAGATGGTAACTGTACATGTGGTCCGTTCTTTGCCATCCCTGAACTAGAATTCTTGAGGCATTTTCTAGAGCTATGATTCCTTGAAAACATTAGCTGGACTAAGCATCTGTTCTTTATCTCACACCCTACTAGGCCTTTATGAGGAAATAACAATGAGTAAATTGTTTGATTTCCCATTGAGACTAACAAGAGGCTAGAGATTTATATATGAAATCATTAGGAAATGCAAAAGGATATAAAATTAAGTGCTACATTTTGAGGTTTAATATATCTAACTTATTAAACACATAAATCAAAAGCAGTTCTTCTCATTATCTAAGATTTCTTTCTATAAATTAAGGGCTCATATTTGGTTCATAGGTGTATTTTACTTTGCCCACATAGAGTTTTGTTTAAAGGGAATTAGTTGATAACATTTGCAAAACCAGGAGATATTACCTTAAAAGTTATAAGCTGGCACTACAGGCAGAGATAATTATGCTCTTTTATAATATAAAGATTTGGGTTTTTAAAATTTGAATCCCCACAGTTACTCTTCACAAGGGACAGTGGCTGTCTGGTTTGTTTTTCTGATTTCTTTAAAGTTTCCAAATGAAATTGTGTCCTTCAAAGAAGTCCATTAGATTAACGAAAGACTCACCTGGTGGAAAGAAGAAAGAGGAAGCAGCAGTGGATAGATGAAGTCTGAGATGGAGACTGAAGCTTGGGTGTGTCACTTGGTCTTTCTGGGAGTGATGTATCCAGCTAGTAAAAGGCAGGTCTATAAATGGAACACGGGCCCATTGCACGCTCTGCATACTTTATCATGCCCCCTCCAATGGAAGCAAATGCTTGATACGTGGAAGGAAAAGGTTAGAAGGTGACGGTAGGTCTAGGGAAAGATGAAGCGTGCATAGACTAACGCTTTCTCCTTACCCGGGGCTCTGTGACTTCACTGCTTCTCCAGGGCTGCTTCAGTCAGACTTCTTATTATGTCAGACAATAGGAGGAAGATATACATTAAAGAGGATATTATGAGGATAAGTAAAAAAGGCTTTCTAAAAGAAGAAAGCATTTGCTTGATTGCCACATGTAAAAATCTGATAGAGTCCTATCAGTCCAGTGGTTGCAGCTTTGAATGCTTTCAGTCACTGAGGGAGTAGGACAGGCTAGTGGTAAGTCTGCAGGCTACTGTGGCAACTGTGGCAAGCTCTGGAGCATTTATCCCATCTCCAAGGGGGAAGCTACCATTTAGCTTCTGCTTACCATTGCTACATGAAAACATTGCCCAAGAGTCGCAATTTTCATGAGGAGAAGATAGAAATTCAGATTTTTATATGAAATATCCATATTAAAAACAAAATCTGTGAGCCACCAATTTGTAGTCTGTGCTTAAAAATCTCCACTTGATTAGGCTACTTACAAGCAAACTTAGGAATAGAGTTTCTATGTCCCACAACATGGGAGAAAAAAAAGAACAAAAACCTTTCTTTAATAAAGCATTGAGTAATTATAGATGAAATGTTAATAGTAATGTTTTAAATGTGCAGCTAAGCTCTCTAAAGAGTGAGATAAGTCTCTAGGTTAGTGAGCAGTGAGCTGATGGTATGCCTGTCCTGGATTTGGGGTGAATATACTTCCCTGTCTTAGTAAACCAGAGACTTGGGTTTTAGGAATCGAAATTAAGCCCACAGAGGCTCAAACACAACCTACAAAGCCAGGACTCCTCAATACCTAATTCCTTATTAAAAGGAAGAAATATAAATAAATCTATCCATCAACATATGCATATATCAATGAAATCAGATGTTTTGGCCTATACCGTGGCTGGAAAAATGTTCGGTAAGGTATAGGAACCCTGAAACTAATAAATTAGCTTAAAGGTACCCAGTGGGAAAGTGCGAGGCTATCTGGCATTGGAATGCAAAACCTCTCTGGGGTGGTACCCTTCACCAAGAACCACAGATCATTTCCACAGCTAAAACTCAACTGCAGATAGACTCGAAACTGGGAGCTGGGTCAAAAACTCTAGCACACGGTAATACAAACCACTATGAGTAGAAGGCATGAGATGTGACTCTCTGGGATATGCAGGAAATACAGATCCCAGATGGAGGTTGTGAAATAAGTATTGTCAAAATGATCGGGGGCTCAAAAAGGAATGAAAGTACAAGAGCCTTGGGGAGGCAGAAAAGATTGATGGAAAAAAATTTCTAGAAATGAAATTAAGTCATTAAAATTAAAAACTAAATTGACAGGTTAATTAGTCACTGAAACAAACTTAGAGATGTAATGCATAGGAAAATGTGTATGATGAAATTATCCAGAACACAACAGAGAGAAAACAGATGAAAAGGAAAGTTATGGTAGAATGGAATGTTTGGACACTTTCTTGCCAGTAACTATTAAAAAATCTGGGAAAAAACAAACAACAAGGAGATAAACAAAAGCCAGCAGAAACTGGTGGGGATTTGACCCTTACTGAGTAAGAGCCACATTTATATGTTTCTTTCTTCTAAAGGCACTTCTCAGTCCATCAGTGTGAGGTCCACAGTGCTGAAACAGAAAGGGCAGTTTTATGGAACCCAGGGATCAGAGATAGGGTTAGAGAATCTCAGCGAGGTCTAAAATTGAGGGGGATTCCAGAAAGGAGGAAACCTCTTGGGGAGCCCCAAAATCTGCAAATAAACTCCCCTGAAATCATTACCTGATCCCCAGTCTTAACATGAATAGGATGAAGCTCCAAGAAGCCTGAATTAGTCCATTATCTGTTTCCATAAACAGAATTCTTGAGATCGGGTAATTTATAAAGGCAAGAGGTCCTGCAGGCTGGAAAGTCCAGGATCATGGCACCAGCATCGGTTTGGCTTCTGGTGAGGGCTTCATGCTGCTCCACGCATGGCAAAGAAGCAGGCAGGCACGTGGGCCTGCACAAAGAGAGAAAAGGGGCCAAACTACCATGACAGCTAACCCACTCCTGTGAAAGCATTAGTCCATTCATAAAGACTCCTAGTCCATGATCCAAACACTTCCTGCCAGGCCCCATCCCCTAACTCTCTGCACTGAAGCCTGAGCTTCAACATGAGTTGTGATGAGGACAAACCATAATGAAGCTATGGAGAAAACCAAAGCTAGGAAGCTGGAGTGGCTGAGCAGATTCCCACCGCGGCTCAGCACAGGCATATCGAGTGTGCAAGTCAAGTCCTGCCAAGTTAGACGGGATTGAACAATGTCTAAAACTTTTAAATTTTAAACCCAGATGCTATGCTTAAGGAGTCTGGGACTAGGGTTCATCCTATGGTAGGTGCAAAACTGAAACAGAGCCACCCTAAAACCAGTCCTTTGAAAATCAAATTCATCTGCCAGTAATTTAACTTCTGAAACAGAAGTCAATCCTTTTCGGAGGAAGATAGCAGAATCCAGAGTCTTTACAAAGCCTTGCCCACCATATCTAGTATAAAATAAAATTTTATTAGACTCTCAAAGATACAGGAAAATGTGATACATAGTCAAGAGAAAAATCAGTGATAGAAGGAAACCCATAGACTAACTAGATGATAAAATTGACAATAATTTTAACATAATTAGGGTAAATATGTTAAGAAGTTTATGGAAAAGCATGGGTATAATGGGTAAAAAGAGAATTATCAGGAGTGATTTGTACATTGTAAAAAGAATACAATAAAAATCCTTGTATAAAAAGCCTAATATCTAAAAAATCATATTTCCTGGAATTTGCAGCATGTTGAGAAAACAAAAAGAAAGGAGTAATGACCACAAAGACAGGACAATAGAAATCATCTAAACTGAAGGACAGAGAGGAAGAAAAAATTATAAATGAACAGAGCCTTATAAAGCTGAGGCACCTTTTCAAGCAGTTTAACCCACACACAGGAAGAAGAAGAGACAGAAAATGGGGCCAGGGAAAAAATGCAGCTCTATTGACTGAAAATTTTCTAAATTTGGTGAAACAACAGCCACATCTGCATGAAGCTCAACAAGTCCCAAGCAGAAAATTTGCACTCCTCGGGCAAATAAAAGTATACATACCCACATCATACTCAGACTGCTGAAAACTAAAGATCAAATCCTAAAAACATCAAAATAAAAAGGGCAAAGTATGTAAGAGGGAATAATAAGAATGATGGATAATTCCTCATGTGAAAAAGGGAGTAGAAGACATAGAACAATATCTTCAAAGACTTGAAAGAAAAATGCCAACTTGAAGTTTTATATTATCTACCAAATGCAAGTGAAATAAAGCCTTTTTAGGTAAACAAAAGTTGAGAAAAATTATTGCCAGCACACAGACCCACACTATAAGAAATTCTCATAGATGTTCTTCAGATTGCAAAAAAAAGGAACATCAGATGAAAATTTGGAGCTGCAGGAAAAAGGATGAATATTAAAAATGGTAACCATTTGAATAAATATAAAAGACATATTGGACTTGGTGAAAATTAACATCCATCATTCAAAACACCACTAGGAAACTGAAACAAGTCATAGAAAGGCAGAAAGTATCCACCCCCTGTGACCTGCTGCCACCACTCTGCAGGGATGGCCTAGGCCTGTGTGCTAGAGACAGACAAGAAGAAAAGACAGTCGAGTCTCTACTCTCAGGAACTCCCTTTCCCACCCTCAAGCTAGGGCTCCAGGGCGTGTCCCAGACCTCTGTGTCCTGGTTCCTATTTCCAGGTTTCAGGCTGCCTTGAGTCCGTACAGGGGGATACTGGAGGAAAAGTGGGAAATTCACCACCTATTTAGTGGTTCTTTGAATTCTAGCCTCCTCCCTTCCCCCAATTTTGCTACTCAGAATCCTCCAATAGCTGATCCAGGTATAGAGATGCACTGAGTAAGAGAGACAGGGTGAAATGTGCTTCTCCATGTTTTCTAGAACATACCCCCTGGATTAAGTTTTGAGCATGTTAAGCCTGAGGTATGCGTGGGATATCCAGATGGAAAAACATGTCTGGAGCTTGGATCTGAGCTTGGGGCAAGAGAGAAATATTTCAGTCTTCAATGTATAGATGTTTCCATTCACAGGACTGGATGAGTGGGATCAGGGAGAGTGTGTAGAATAAGAGGACCAGACTGAGAACAGAACCCTGGAGACCATTCACATCTAAGTGGTCCGACAGGCAAGAGGAAAACCAGGACATACTACTGTCAAATCTCCATCCCAGCTCTCTTCTGAAATGTGCACCAGTGTTTCTCAGTGTGTTTTGCCCGTGTTTGCCAAAGTTTTGTCTATATACCACCTGTATCAGGATCACCTGGGGGGGAGGGGTTAAACATGTCAATTTTTAGGCCATAGTTCAAACTTATTTAATTAGAATCAGAAGTGGTAGGGCCTGCCTGCTTGAGTTTTAAACTAGCTTTCTGTGGATTTCGCATGAACGGCTGAAACACCAGTGCCCTATGCCTTGGGAAGATAGAAACTCCTGAGCTTGTCAGCAGCATAAAAAGAAGGTGCGGAGTAAGGGTTAAGGAGAAGAGAGTCTTGAGAAGGAAACAGAGATTCTCAAAGTATGGGAAGTGGTACTGGAGGAGAAAGAGGAGAAGGAGGTGGAAGAGATGGAGGGGTGGGGAGGAGGAAAGAGACCCTTTATTGTCATTATTCCAGATCCGAGGCGGACATTCTTGAAGCAGCTGAGTGTTGGTTTCGTCTTGGGAGTTCCATGCTGGCAACCAACCAGGGGCTCAGCAGCAGCCTGCAGAGCTGAGGGAAGACTGAGGGAGAGCAAGGCCAGGGCGGAGAGAAGCCACTGCAGCTGTGCTGGGCATTGTGATGACCATGATGGAGAATGAGCAATTCAGGCTGACACGCTCCTTCTTTAAACAGCATCCGATGATAAGTTAGTCCTGTTGCTTTTACATGACTCAATCAACATAGGTTAATTGGTACATTTATGCCAAATCCAGTAGTCATGTTTTAGGCCTTGGTGCTCCAGCCAAACAACATGTGTTTGGATGGGGAAGGAAACGCGCCAAGATGCAAAGCTACACACATCCCCACACCCCCACCACCCTCCTACTAAGCAGTAAACTTCAAAAATCTCATGAAGAAATCCAATAGCTAATGTCAAGTAGAAACCACATTATTTGACATGGGAATTAATCACCAAAAGTGCTCAGAGAAAAAGAACTTGACCCCTTTTGAGCCTCCCAAGAATCAGTGTAATACAAGTTTTCTTGGCCTTCACATAATTACTTCCCAACCTTGATTCTTTCCTGTGTGTGCCTCAGCCATGGCAGTGGCCGTATCTCCTTCATCTCCACATTCCTAGCTCCCAGCACAGAGCCTGGCAGGCACTAGGAATTCAGTACTTTGCTATGCTAAACTTAATTTCGGTTCTAATGTCAAATTGACATGTATTTCTCCTTAGTGTCTCTTACAATTCTCTTTTCCTCCTCTAGATTTCTTCTATTCTTCCTCTCTATCTCCTTTTTCTAGATTTTTCTTCACACTATGTTTTTTTTCCTCTCTCTTCCAGAGACATTTAATGCCAGAAAAGGACAAAGTTGTGAACTGGAGTGTGAAAAAACAAGTTCCTCCAGTCTCATCCAATCTCCCTCCCCTCCCTTCACTTCTCTTTTCTCTCCTTTCCTTTTTCTCCTTCCATCTCCCCTATTTTTCTTCCCCTCTCTGTACCCTTTGAGATTCTCTTTCCAAAGTCCTCTTTGTGTGGAAACATCTTATTAATATGAAGGATGTAGTGCTATTCAAGTCACTGAAATAAAAGCTATTTCTCATTGCCTATTAACCCTCCATATTTAGTGATTCTTAATTTTCAATGAAATACTCCTCTACGGTACAAAATACAACTTCATCATAAGGTGATACCTAATTTGTCAGTATTTTCAATTCATCAATACACTAATTTTATGAAGAATTATTGTATCTCCATTGGTATTTGATAGACTGTCCTATCTGATGTCTTGGGGATTCAAGGGATTTGACTCAAATGCCCTCCACAATCTAAATGAGAGGAGTCCACTGGGTCCCTTTTATCTCCAAGACAATCCATTGTGTTAATTTGCCAGATCTTCTATAAACAATGACCAAATACTTATGGATAACAAGTGTGCCAGAAATTACTAAGAGAATGGGTTGCTAGATATGTGTTTTAAGCAACAATTAAAGACACTTTATTGCCGGGCGTGGTGGTGCACGCTTGTAATCCCAGTATGTGGGAGGCTGAGACAGGAGGATTGCAGGTTCTCGGCCAGCCTCAGCTACTTAGTTACCCTCCGTAACTTAGTGAGACTCTGTTTCAAAATAAAAAATAAAAAATAGGGCTGGGGTGTAGCTTGGAGGTAGAATGCCCTTGGGTTCAATCCCCAGTTCTGCAAAATAAATAAATAAATAAATAAATAAATAAGACACTTTATTTGAGTTGTTATTATTTTGACGTCTCATCAGCAGTTTACACATTTCCAAGTTGTCTAAGGCCCTTTGGGCCACCTGGAGATTTCTCTGGTTGATAGCCACTCCTGGCAATGGAAGGAATAGGATGAAAATTCAGACCAGCATATTTTCCTTTCTGAAAGCAGCTCTCAGAAAATCTGAGGTTCTGTGGAACTATATTACTTTTCAGGGAGAAACAACATCGAAGTGGAAGAAGAAAATCCACATTGCTAGACTCCTCTGTACTACCCAACTTCTGAGTATTAACTCGCTTAATTCTCATAAAACACTGCAAGGGAGCAGCTATTATCTTTATAGATCTGTTGAAGGAATGGGGCTCCGAGAGGTGAGGTGACCTGCTCAAGGTCACAGAGCTAGAAAGTGGTGTAGCCAGGACTAGAACTCAGGCTTGGCCAAGTCCAAAGCCCATATTCTTTCAGCACACTCTCTTCAGTGGGGGGAAGCACACAGGTCCCTTCCCTCTCACTTTCTTCCCGATACTGGTGTTTCTCCAGTGTAAAATTATGGACCTAAAAGTGTGTCACCTGAGGCAGTCTGCAAGCTGAAGAGTGAGACAGTTTTCATTGTTACCTGTCCGACCCTGACTGCCTCATAAGAGCTGAATAATACTAAGTCCTTACAAGTGCATGACACTTTCCAGTATACAAAGGGCTTTATAAAATCCTCAAACTTCATCCACTTAACTTTTGCTTTAGGCTTCTGAAGTCCTCATTTTATCCCAAATTTGCACACATGGGATCATAATATTGTAGACTTCAAAAGCCATGACAGACCTGAGAGATGAGTGGGTTCAGTAGTTAAGGGATGTTACTAAAACCATACGGCAGTCAGGGTAAAGTCAGTTACACTCTTTGTTTGTTTTTACTTTCTAAAAACTCTAAACCCAGATGACTATTGGGTTTTAATGGAAGGTGTGTGTATGGGGGAAAGTGGGGAGTTGGAAAAGGAGGGAGGGAGATGAGGAATAAATTAACCCTTCTATAAAAGCATGTGTTTGCAAGTTGGTAGAGTTCCTCTGAAACGATAAATTTCCAAAGGCATTCAGATATGCTAGTGGCATAAAATTATTGCATGAGCCTCAGCAGATTAGTTTAACTTAAACTAAGTTTAAGATTAGTTTAAGAGGCTCATGCATAAAATTATTGCATGAGCCTCAGCAGATTAGAACCTCACAGATTATAAATGTAAATATTTGGAATTGGAGCTGTGGAAATCAGCCTCTAAGATGGTCTCCATTCATTTTTCCCTCCTTGTGCAATCTCCTCCCCTTGAGCGCCAGGCTGAAATTAGTGACTCACTTCTAGTGAGTGGGAAAAAAATAGAAATAATGGAGTAAGGATTCTGAGGTTAATTCATAAAAGACTATGGCATTTGTCCTGAGTATTCTCTCTGTCTCTGTTTCTCATCTGTGTTTATAGTCAGCCCTATGAAGAGGTCCATGTAGTAGGAACTGAGAGAGGCCTCCAGTCAATAGACATGAGAAACAGAGTCCCTTGGTCCAACCGCCCATGAGGAATTGAGGCCTGACAAACCAGAGAAGTGGGCTTTGAGCAGGATCCTTCAAATGAGAGCCCAGCCCCAGTCAACTGCTTGACTACATACAGCCTCACAGAAGCCCTAGAGTCAGAGGTGCCCTGCTAGAGATGCTGGGACTCCCAATACACAGAAATGGTGTCATAATAAATGCTTGTTGTTTTAGACTACTGACATTGGGGAAATTTGTTATGCAGCAATAGAGAGCTAATGCAAGAATGAGGCAAAGACAACAGAAATCTTAGCTAACTGATTATTTTCTCACTTTAATAAATGTGCATCCCATTCCTGAAGGAATATTTTGGAATGCTTTTCACTTTTCTTCAGTATTGTTAACAATAAGCTTCTAAATCACAAAATTTAAAAATTATTTCTTTTCCCCTTAAATTTATTGCTTGCCCCTAATTATGATTAAAAATATGCCTTGGAAATGAAGAAAAACACTTGAAGACTGACTTAGCTGTAAAATGTTTTACACTTACCATATGTTATGGTTTGGATTTAAAACATCCCCCAAACCTCATGTGTCAGACAATGCAGCCAGTTTTGGAGGTGGGACATGGATGGAAGGGGTGGATCCCTGGGGGTATAGCCAGGTACTGTATTTGTCCTTGGCCACTTCCTCTCTCTCCTTTCTAGCCACCATGAGCTGAGTATGACTTTTCCTCCTCCCCCATACCCTAAAGCCCCTCCTTGAATCTGATTTGCTGTGAGCAGGCTGACCAGGGACTGGCCCCTCAAACCTCCCAAACTGTGAGCCAATAAACCTTTCTTCCTCTAAGTTGTGCTTGTCAGGTATTTTGATCACAGCAATGAGAAAGCTGACTGAAACACTGTATCTGGATTCAAGGCTTTGAAGACATGGTGGAGTTGGTATTTGGAGGTGAGTCATCGTCTGGGTGAGAGCCCTTCTGTATTGGTCAGGGTTCTCTAGATTAACAGAATACACAGAATGAGTATATTTGAAAAAAGGGATTTATCAGATGGGCTTACAGTTTGAAGCAATGTAGTCCCAGGTTCTGACTGCACGTGGAGAGTCAGAGGAACCAGTAGCTGGTCGAATGGTCTAAGAGCTGGAGTCTTAGGATCAGAACAACCACTAATTCAGTCCCAGTCCAAGATGTGAAGATCAGGAAGCTCTTCGGAGAAACGATGGTGAAGTTTCAGTTCGAAGGGTTGGAGGCCGAGAAGATCAAGAAGCTCTTCAGAGAAAGGCGAAGCCGGCGGCCGACGATCTCAGGCGAGAGCAGATGCGTTTTCCTCAGAAAGAGTCGCACACGTTCTATGCGGCTTCTCCCTCTTTTATCTAAGTCCGCACCTATCAGAATCCTGCTGCTGACATTCAGGGCAGGGCTTTCTGTTTAATCTGCTGTTACACACCCAAAATCACATAATCTTGGGTGTGTCATGATCAGGTCAATTTGACAACCTAGATTGACTATCACAGCTTCTATTCTTCCCAAATGCCCTCCCCAACAGCTGGTCAGCCTGGCAGGCGTTCAAGGACCCCCTGAACATTTGCAGACATTGCATTTCTTATTTGCAGAGCTGGAAATCTGCCTGCAAAAGGCATGACCAATTCCCATTTTATAATAACATTTAGAAAGAGAAATATTCTCATGTTCTTCCTCCTACCCACCCACCCTGTGATCAAGCTCAGCCTGAAAGGTGGAGGTTTAGGGGCAAATAGAAGTTGCTGGCAGTAACGATAATGGCAAATAGTGTGCCAGAAGAAATAGACCTGGCCTGAAGTGTAAGTTCTTGGGTTTACAAAGTCAAGCTTTGTGGGGATTTGGCAGGTGTGGAAACCCCACAATGCCAAGGAACAGAAATGAAATGGTGGTATCTTAGAAGCTATGCTCTTTTGGAATATCTTTCAATAAACTCAGAGTGGTAGATGAGGGGAGAGTAAGTCAAGAGTTATAACCAGTGAAGATTAATTGCATTCAAGGGTCCTATGACTGAAGGACAGTTTTTTTTAATTTCTGGGTGCTAGGAGAGAAGCTCAGTTAGGGCCCCTGACCCCAATATATTGTTGTTAATTCCTTTTAATAAAAGCATGAAGAAATCAGAGATCACTGCCTCATGAAGCGTATGGGACCAGCATATTGATGATATCTCACCATCTCCTCTCTCTTTTCTCTAATTCCCTCTTTCTCTCTCTCTTCTCCCTTTCCTCCTCTATCTCTATTTATATCATCTATATCATCTCTCTCTCTCTCTCTCTCTCTCTCTCTCTCTCCTTCCTTCCCTCTTCCCTTTCATCTCTATTTCCCTCTTAAAAGTAAATTACTGTCCTCCCTCACTGGCCTTCTTCTATTCTGTTCAGAAAGGCGGGCATGGGGACCTGAGGTCAGACTGTCTCAAGAGACCATCATGCACTCTTGTCAATCTTTCCATTTTTAGCTGTACTAAAAACCATATTGATACTATTTTTTCAATCTAAAGGCTCATTATTTCTAGACACAGACTGTTCAAAATTTAATTTCCTCTCTAACAGCATCAAACCACTCAACTCACATCCTTCATCATCAAGGAAGAGAACATGTGTATTTTTCAAAAGTATAAATTACTAATGACCCAAGGTGGCTTTTAAACATAGAAGTTCTATTGGGACCCTGTCATGTGAAAGGAACAATCAAGACCCCTGTCCTGTCCAGCTGTGGGATCTGTGATTGATTTCTGAAAAATGTGTACAAAAAAAAAGAGAAAGAAAGAAAGAAGAAAGAAAGAAAGAAAGAAAGAGAAAGAAAGAAGAAAGAAAGAAAAGAAAGAAAGAAAGAAAGAAGTTAAAAGAAAGAAGCTAAAAGATTGGTAAGAAGTGAAAAAAATTGAAAATACATGTGCAGTCATTATTCATATGAGCATTCTCTGTATTACTTCATAACACAGCTGTGTACACAAAAAAACCAGTTCCCTTTGCTTCTTCCTATTGGAGTCCTATTAATTTCTGTTTAATGAAACACAAATGTTTGTGTGCGTGATTTCAAGGAGCATATCTAGCTGGGTATTTGTTAAGCACTAGCTGGCACGGCTATGCCCGCCTAATACAAATGTCTATAGACCTTTCAAAGGCCCTGACAGGGCATCTTTTGAGCATGCCAGTTACCATGGTCACCAGTGTGCGCATTTGCAAGGAAAATTGGAAGCCATGCTCATTACGTGAAAAACTACATTGGGGGATAAAGAGAGCATGTTTGCTTCAAGAGCTGGCAATTGGCTGCTTGTTAGCCTCCCCGCCCACACACTTCCATCAAACAATGCCTCATTCAACTGCACAAGTCAAAGTTTACCACTCCCATCTTTCCAGCTGGAATAGGCAGAGGAGGGGGGTGTGAATGCAAAATCATCCCTCACAGTATCACAGCACAGGGCCATGGGCTGACCTGTTCTGGTGACTTTGCAAAGACAATAGAGACAAGTCGGATGAATGATGGAGTGGGAAGCAATGACAACCTGGGTTCTGTGACTATCTGGCACTAATCAGATATTTGCCCTGGGCTGTGACATTTTGGATTTCTCCACCTATGAAACAAGGTAGGCAAGAGAGATCATCTGTAGGGTCCCTCTCGTCTTCCAAATCCTGTGATTCTAAAGGACACTCTGTGCCAATCCATTCATGTGTGGAATGCAACATACATGCAAGCACACACACAGCTCTGCTTTCCTTTTCAAAATACCTGTTTGAGAACATAAATGCAGTACCCCGTATTTTTACATGAAGTCAACCTCTTTCCCTACTACCCTCACTCGACTTGTGAACAGATCGGGTAGCTACAGTACTTTGAGAATTGACCTAGAAAGCATCGACTTAATCATTCTGTGATTGCTTTTCTTCACAGTAACAATGGTAACCCACCCTGAAATAATAAAAATGCTACCTGTGATGCATTCCGAGTTTTATTATCATTTCCTTTGACTTATGTTACTTGAAAATTTGTGAGCAATTTTAGAGCTTATTTTCAATAAATATGCTTATATTAATTAGTATACATACTAATTAATGTACTAATACTACTAATACATATATATATATTTTTTTTTTTGCGGTATCGGGGATTGAACCCAGGGGCGTTCTACCTCCGTGCTATACCCCCGGCCCTATTTTTTTATACTTTATTTTGAAACCGGGTCTCATGAGGTTGCAGAGGGCCTCACTAGGTAGAGAGAGAGAGAGAGACAGGGAGAGAGAGAGAGAGAGAGCTGAGGCTGGCCGCGAACCTGGATCCTCTGGTCTCTGCCTCCCAAAGTACTGGGATTACAAGCGTGCGCCACCACGCCTGGCTCTACTAATACATATTAATACATACATACTAATACATACTAGTATGTAAATCATTTTAATTACATATTATGTGTGTATATATGTGTCTGTGTGCATATGTGTGTGTGTGCATATGTGTGTGTGTGTGTGTGTGTGTGTGTGTGTGTGTGTGTGTAAACTCTGAGTATCTCCTGTGTTAGAAGCTTTTACATGCTTTCTATCACTTACCAACTCCATCAAATTGGTCATTACAGTTTTAAACAAGACAAAGTGGTTGAGAAAGGCTAGGTAGCTTACCTGAAGTCTCAAAGCTGAGCTTTGAGTCTCACAGGCTTGGATTTGAACAGACCTGTAACTGTCAAATGCACTCCTGTGCTAGCTACTAAGCTGCCTCTCTTTGTCTTCCTTTCATCTTAGCTTAAAGGTCCTAGAAATTAGTGTGGAAACAGAAAAGTTTATTGTAAAGGGATAAGTCCAGTAAAAATTTGATGAGCCAAAATAGACTTTTTCCAGAAAGAGTAAAATTCCACTGATAAAAGGAATGTGAATGTATATGTGTATAATATTGAAAGTGACTAATACTTGGAGGGAAAGTTATTAGTCAAAGTATGCCCAAAAGTTCATAATTTTTTGTTTTACTTTATTGATTGAGCTAATTACATGAAAATTACTGAAATTTTAAAGTTTACAGATTAAATCAAGAAATTAAACTTATCCATTGACTCCCGTGATAGGAATAAAGTCACATTATAACTGGTTTGGAGGGTAAAATAAAGTAAGGCTTCAACTAAATGTTGTCTTTTTTCTTTTTCAGCATTTCTGGGCTATTTATCTTTCACTGTAGGATCAATCAAGGGCTAGCGCCGGACGTGGTGGCACACGCTTGTAATCCCAGTACTTTGGGAGGCAGAGACCAGAGGATCCGGGTTCGCGGCCAGCCTCAGCTCGCGCGCTCTCTCTCTCTCTCTCTCTCTCCCCCTCTCTCTCCCTGTCTCTCTCTCTCTCTACTTAGTGAGGCCCTCCGCAACTTCGTGAGCCCCGGTTTCAAAATAAAGTATAAAAAATAGGGCCGGGGGTGTAGCGCGGAGGTAGAACGCCCCTGGGTTCAATCCCCGGTACCGCAAAAAAAAAAAATAATAATAATCAAGGGCTAAAGGATATGAAACTGTATTGTAAAATAAAATACATGCCCAGTATCATTATTGAAAAATATATATTTATTTAAACAAATGTGCACATAGAGCTTATTGTATTCCAGGGACTTCTCTAAAAACTTGATTCTCCTCGGACCTTACAAGAAGTATTTACTGCTATTCTCTCCATTGTATAAGTAAGGAAAACAAAGTCCATGGATCAATAATAATTTGATGGAGCATAGCCCTCTCGGATCCTGGTTTAGGCGACAGTTATTATGCATTACAGATCCTTAAATATACCTTGGAGTTGTCTTCTTCATGTTTTTCAAAATATCGATTAAATTGCTTCAATTTTATTCAATTTGCAAAATTTACCTTGCCACAACTACAATTAAAGTTTTGATCTCCTTTCCCTCATTGAGATTCGAATTCTCTTCAAATATGTGCACTCTCTTTCCTGTGCATTAGTTGGGTAGAGTGAAGAAATTCACTGTCATCCAGAGATTATCAGCTGGATGGTAAATACCCATCCCAAACAGAATGGAGGGGGGAAGAGCAGAAAGATAAATTTCCCTTTAATGCTGTTCCTGGGTCTTATATAGAGGTGCTTTGACTTCTTTTGAGGTGGGAGCCTAAGATGGCATTGCCCTGCACCTGCCACGTGGAGTATAAGCCACACACCTGCCACGTGGGAGCAGTTAGAGGAAATCAGGCTCAGGAAAAGAAATTGAAACCTAACCCAAGCTTCCAGATGCTTTGAGCCAATTAAGACCTGCCCTGTTGCTCTGAGGCTCTATAATCTGTATGCTGACAATATTCAGACTTCAGACTTCAGACTTTAGTCCTCTAGGCTCCACAGGCAGAAGTAAAGAAATTCTCCTTCCCAACCTGGTCTCCGGGTTGTCACCTCTCCTCACCTGGCCTCCTACAACAATTGGCGAGCCAGCCAGGAGGTCTGTGGTATCGACATCCCGGCCTGGGGCATTTTTCCTTTCCCTCGATTGGACACGCGGGACCCAGATTCCTCTGGGACACCCATCCCATGAGCGCTCCAGGGGCTGCTTTGCCCCTGTGTGGGAGGCATCAATGGGGAAGCCTACAATCCATGTGGCTACCTGAGGAGAAGCTTAGACCAGAGACGGAATGAGGAACATTGGCAGATGTCTGAATCATGGTAGGAAAGCCCTGGGGTGACTAGGAACCTATCCTACTGGGCAAAAGAGAGTCTGATCAACCCCCACGGTCCCCCAAGTACCAGCACTAGGTTACTGTCAGGAAACCAGGACCCAGGAGAAAAGGGAAGGTGTTGAGTGACTGACGATTGTGTGGTGTGTGTCTGAGATGGACAAGGACTATGGATTCTGATCCCAGTCCACAGGGCTGAAGCGAGTGTGGAGTTCCAATCCGTGGTTCCAGGGTGACCTCATATGGCTCAGGGCAACACTGACATGATCACCGGTCTGCCAAAGCTAAGAGGGGCCTGAAATATCCTCATGAGAGGACTGGCTGGAGATGAACGAAGCGAGCATTGTGTCTGTTATCTGTGTCATGCTGAAATGGGAGGGACGCAAGGGAAGCAGACTCTTCTTGAAAAAATGATCACAAATTTCAAGAAAGGATCTAATGGAGACTATGGGGAAAATTAAGTCCCGGTAAGCTATGGATCCTCTGTGAGGTAGAGTGGCTAGCTTTGGATGCAGGGTGGCCTGCAGAAGGTTTATTCAATAGTTTCAGTTCAAAAGGTATGAGGTGTAATAGCCAGAGACCCTGGGCACCCAGCCCAGTTCCCTTATATAGATTCATAGCTCCAATTGGTCATCCACCCCCCACTCCCTGGCTGAGGGGTCCGATCTCCAGAGTGCTAGTAGCCAGGGGCGGACAGGAAATGTTGACTTTCAAGAAATTTCCAGAAAAGGTACCAGTTTCAGTCGGAGATCCTGAAGAGCTAGAAATGCTACAGCCCTACAACCCTGCTAATCGGACTGAGTGGCCACCCCTGTCTGTGCCCATTACACCATCATTGGGGGCTGATAATTTGGCTATTGTCTCCCCAGCTCCTGAGAAGACCCCAGGGCTACCAGTCCTGACCCCATACACTCTGAATCTACCCCCCAGGCCAGGGGACTCCAGGCCAGTGCAGCGATTTCCCTTACCGGAAGTACACCAGGAACAATAGATGCAGATGGACAGGTGGTTCCAGGGCAGCCGACTCTAGTATATCAACCGTTCACCACCATAGACCTCCTTAACTGGAAGCAGCACACTCCCTCCTATTCAGAAAAACCTCAGGGCCTTGTGGATTTGATCCAGTCCACCTGTCAGACTCACAACCCTACCTGGGCAGATTGCAGACAGCTGCTTCTCACTCTCTTCAATATGGAGGAACAGCAGCGAGTCCTCCAGGCAGCTACCCACTGGGTTGAGGAAACTGACCCAGCAGAGACTGTGGACCCAGCGGCGTATGTTAGACTCTGTTTGCCCACAGAAAATCCCAACTGGGACCCCAATAACTCACAAGATATAGTGAGTCTCCAGGAGTATCGGGAAGCATTGCTACAGGGCACACAGAGAGGGGGTCAACAGACCACTAACATAGCAAAAGTCAGTGAAGTGCTACAATGGCGAGACGAGAATCCTAGCGCCTTTTACAAGTGCTATGTGAAGTCTATCGCACCTTCACTCCCTTTGACCTGGAGACACAAGAAAACCAGCCAATGACAAATACGACCTTCGAGCACAGGGGACATCCACTACACATGACAAAAGCCGGATGGCGTTGCTGGAATGAATGCCATTCAACTACTGAAGATCGCCAACAAGGTCTTCACAAACCACGATACAGAAGAAAAAAGAGACGCGGACAGGAGGATGAAGAAAAAAGCCGATCTAATTATGGCAGCACTGGCGTGTTCCTCAGCCACAGGTCAAAGGCCCTCACCAGGAAAACCTCCAGGAAGAAGACCGCCCTACGCCGGGACCAGAGTGCCTTCTGCAAAGAAATCGGGCACTAGAAAAATGAGTGCCCTAAAAGGAAAAAACAAGGCCAACCACAGCCTGAACTGCAAGGAGACATCAACTGTTGGAGAAGCCAATATATTTGAAGATTGAAGGGGACCGGGCTCCATCGCTCCCGGGGAGCCCATGGTCTGGATGATGGTAGGGGACCAGGACATTGGCTTTCTGGGCAACACAGGAGCTGAGCATTCTGTTGTTATGAGCCCCATTGGTCCTCACACCAGAGACTGAATAGATATCGTCGGGGCTACAGGTAAAACCATCTAGCAGGTCTTCTGCAAGTCTGGGTGCTGCACTGTAGGAGGATGAGAAATTATACATCAGTTCCTCTATATGCCGGAATGTCCAGTGCCACTTCTGTGGAGAGACATTTTGAGCCAATTATGGGCTAACATAACCTTTTCTGAAGCAGGAAAATTGCGTTTCAAGGTACCCCTCTCCCCAGGGGCTCATCCTCACCCTGAAGATTCTCTGGGAGGAAGAATGAAGACTGTGTGAAGGCTGAGAAGGAAAGCCCCAAAGCCCAAGGTGGGCCAAAAGATAGACCACCATACGGTCAGAAGACAACCCGCTGGGTCCTGCAGAAATCCAGGCCCCAGTATTAGTAGAACTTAAACCTGGGGCCCAGGTCATTCACCTGAGACAATACCCAATTCCCCAGTAACCCTTGGAAAGCATGCACCTGCACCTGGAGAGGCTGCTAAAAAACAGCATCATCATCCTCTGACAATTTGCCTGGAACACACTACTCCTGCAGGTACGGAAGCCAGGGACCCAAGACTATTGTCCGGTGTAAGACCTCCGGGCCATCAACCAAGTAACTGTCTCATTGCAACCAACAGTGCCCAACCCCTATCCCCTCCTCAGCCTCCTGTTGGCCGCCATCACCTGGTTCAGCTGCATGGACCTCAAGGATGTTTTCTTCAGCATTTGACTGACCCCTGCCAGGCAGGAACTCTTCGCCTTCAAGTGGGAAGATTCACATTCAGGAGTAAAAATCCAGTTCACGGGGACCCGACTTCAGCAGGGGTTCAGAAATTCTCCCACTATCTTTGGGGAAGCCCTCACAAGAGACTGAAGTTTTCCCTTACAGAAACTAGGCTGTATGCTCCTCTAGTATGTAGATGACCTCCTATTGGCACATGAGACTTTAAAAGGATGCACAAAAAGCACTGATGCCCTGCTTCACCATTTAGATCAGTTTGGATACAAAGTCTCCAGGAAAAAGGCTCAAATATGCCAGAGAGTCGTCACATACCTTGGATTCCATTTCAAACAAGGAGAGCGACTTTTAGGGACTGGGAGAAAGAGGGGATCCAAGCCATTCCGGGGCCAATTTCCAGGAAGGCCTTAAGAGAATTCTTAGGAGCTGTGGGGTTCTGCTGACTCGGAATCTCCAACTTCCCTGTGATCGCTAAGCCTCTATATGAAGCCACAAAGGGAGAGAAAGAGAGCCTCTAATCTGAGAAGAGGACCAACAGACAGCATTCAACCTATTAAAGAAAAAGCTACAAGAAGCCCCAGCGCTGGGACTCCTAGACCTAGACAAACCATTCATTCTATACGTCTCAGAAAAAGACAAGACTGCAGTCAGAGTCCTGGTGCAAAAGCTAGGGTGGGTCATGGGAATGTCTGGTTGCCTACCTCTCAAAACAGCTGGATGGAGTTGTGGCTGGATGGTCGCCATACTTGTGAGCTGCACCTGCATCGGTGCTTCTTGCCCAGGAGGCAGATAAATTGACACTCGGATAGCACCTCTGTATCCATGTGCCCCATTCGGTCCTCACCCACATGAATGCTAGAGGACACCACTGGGTGACAAACTCCCACCTAACGAAATACCAAGGCCTCCTATGTGAAAACCCGCGCATCCTACTGGAAACTGTAAGCACCAGAAAACCTGCTATGCTCATACCCATAGGAAAAGAGGGGCCTACCCATGACTGCGAAGAAGTAATTGCTCAGGTATATTCAGGTTAGCCTGACTTAAAGGATCAGCCTCTTAAAAACCCAGATTTGGAGATCACTGTGGAGGGTAGCAGCTCTGCCTACTGGGCAAGAAGCGCCAGTGCAGCCACAGCTCACAAGTATGGCGACCATCCAGCTGCAACTCCATTCAGCTGTTTTGAGAGGTAGGCAACCAGACGTTCCCATGACCCTAGCTTTTGCACCAGGACTCTGACTACAGTTTTTTTTTTTTTTTTTCTGAGACATATAGAATGAATGGTTTGTCTAGGTCTGGGAGTCCCAGTGATAGAGCTTCTTGTAGCTTTTTCTTTAGTAGGTTGAATGCTGTCTGTTGGTTCTCTTCCCAGATTAGAGGCTCTCTTTCTCTTCCTTTGTGGCTTCATATAGAGGCTTAGCGATCACAGGGAAGTTGGGGATCCAGAGTCGGCAGAACCCCTTTTTAAGACCGAATAATATTCCATTGTATGGATATAACAGTTTGGTTATCCATTCATTTGCTGATGGACATTTAGGTTGCTTCCTTTTTTCGGCGATTGCAAACGATGCTGCTGTGAATATTAGTGTATGAATATCTGAGTTCTTGATTTTGATTCTTTTGGTTTATACTGAGAGTGGAATTACTGTATCGTATGGTAATTCTATTTTCACCTTTTATATGAGCCACCACCCACCACGCTGTTTTACATAGTGCCTGTACCATTTTACCTTCCCATAAGCAATGGACAAGAGTCCCAGTTTTGCTACATCTTCCCTAATATTTGTTATTTCATAATTTTGGATAATAACCATCAATAGGCGTGAAATGGTCTAACATTGTTTTGCATTTACCTAATGATTAGTGATGTTTAGCTTCTTTTTATGATCCTTTATATCTTCTTTAGAGAAATGTCTGTATTAGTACTTCACTCATTTTTTTTAATTGGGTGTTTGTTTTGGTTCTTGTCACTCAGCTTTAGAAGTTCTTTATATGTTCTGGATATTAACCTTTTATCAGATATATGATTTGCAAATTTTTCCCATTCCATGGATTGCTTTTCACTCTGTGTTTGTCTTTAAACTGGCTTTTTATATTCACAGTGTTGCATTTTTAAAGTTTATTTCCTTGTCTGAGGCTTTGCGATCACAAAAGTATGTATACTGAGTCTATTCCCTATGATGCACAGAATTTGCAAAATTTGTGAGTTAACCTTTAATCACATACACAGCTAGGGGCCAGTCAGAAGATAAAAACTACCCCAATGACTTCAATAGAGTGGATTTAAGGAACCATTAAGCAGGTGTTGGAGAACTGAAAAAACAAATTAGATAACGTAGGATAGTACTGAAGGAAGTAGCTACCCTCCCTAGGGCTGGATGGGAAAAACAGATTATTAAAATTTAGAATGTGGGAGGAAGAGGTCATGGGGTTGACTCAGACCTCTGCTGGTATCTCAGAGGGCAGCGATCTAGGAATGTTTACAGCAAACAAATGGCAGCTGCCAGGATGAAGAGGCTGCTGTGGTGGTGACGTTGACGTTACATGAAACCAATGGGAACAGAAGTAAACATCTCTTCTCTTTCCTCCAGCCTTCCAGTCTCCCATTAGCATACCCATTGGCAGAGCCTAATAGGGAGCAGCTGACAAAGCAGAATGGTGGTTTTCTGGGTGGTACCCCCAGCATCACCAAGCAGAGATGGAGGGATGAAGGAGTGGAGGGATGGGTTGCAGCTTGAAGACAATAGCTTAATAACAAGTCCAGCCTCCAGGCCCTTTCAACTTTCTAGCCTCAGAAGCAAGGAAACTTTGATCATTTTTGTAGCCTCAGCAACTAGCAGAGTTCCTGGGATACTGTAGGTGGTTGAGAAACATTTGCTGAATGAAACAATGAAAGGAACTTGAATACAGAATTCTAAACAGCAAATACAATGCATGAGTTTATATGAGTTGCTGCTTTGTTCTTAACTCTCCTAGGACATTGATCATATTTTAATTTTTAGTTGGTCTCAATATGAATTTCCTGCTCAAAACCTCATTTATTACAGTAGTTTTCATTTACTGGGCACTTTCATTGTGTTAAAAACTCAACATACCTTTTATTCCTTTTAGACGTCCTGCAAGGAAGAGTATCCTTATCCACATTTGACAGATGAGAAAACTAAGGTTGGGATGTTAAGCAATATGCCAGCTAGCATATAATAGAGCCAGTATTTAAATCTTAGGTCTGTTTCTTTCCAGAGCCTACACTCTTAGCCACTAACCTTAGGTGCTCACAGTCCTTCACACAGTATTGACCACCATTGGTAAAGATCCTTCCTAGGCCACTCTTTAGCCTTCTGTTCTGTCTTAGCTGTGCTATTGGCAACCCCTCTCTGGTCCCACAGGCATGTGCAAACGGCCTGTACATCAGAATCTGTCTACATGCTTAGTTAATCCAGTCTTCCTTCCTTCCTTCCTTCCTTCCTTCCTTCCTTCCTTCCTTCCTTCCTTCCTTCCTTCCCTTATCTTCCTTACCTTCCTTCTCTTTTTCTCTCTCACAGATTCCATTAATGATTCAGCCCCAGGAATATTTAAAGGGAAGAAAGAATTGTTCACTATAAAAAACAACTTACCAGTCACCTCGTAACTCTTTTAAGTAGGAACTTTTTGTAACCTTTTATGGAAAGCAACTCCAATATGTAGGGGTGCATCCTGGACTACCCTGAACCTCCAAAACACAACTTTCCTCAGTGCTGGAGTTCTTCCTCACCCCATGAACAAGAGGGTTTCACAGACCATACTGCAGGTAGGAAGCTTTAGCCAGGGATCACCTATTGTTGTAACACTTTTACTGAGACATGGCCTTGCTCATCCTTTCCTGTATTGTCTATGGCTGCTTCTGCACTTCAGTGTTGACGAGTTGCAACAGACTGTATGGTCCACAAAGCCCAACATGTTTCTGGTCCTTTACAGGCAATTTACTGGCCTCTGACCCAGTTGATCTTCCAACCACCTCATCAGTGTTTTCAATTGCTTCATCTCGGTGCTTTAGGATGGAAGGTTTCTCTTCAGTCATCACTTACATAAGGAAAACAGGGCTGCAAACCACACTAAATATAGACCATAAACCTTGAAGCCTGAGTGTGGCTTCCTGTGTTAGCCTTAAAGTGGCGGCGTTCCTTTCTTCAAGAAAGATATAATCTTTGGGCAAGTGGAAGGTGATACCTGACCACTAAAGGATCTGAGTTGATTATTTAAGTCATTTTAGAGTTTCTTTAAACATTAAAAAGAAAGAAAGAAGAAAGAAGGAAGGAAGGAAGGAAGGAGGGAAGGAAGGAAGGAAGGAAGGAAGGAAGGAAGGAAGGAAGGAAAGAAAGAGAACAAGGACTAAAGTCTTTGATTTCAAAGATCATCCACAGAGAAGGATGATAAACATTCCACCAAATGCTCCTACACAAAATAGGCAAATAATTTCTAATGCTGCTGTTTTATCAGTTCATTGATTGCATTTCTTTTTTTCAGAGGATCTAAAATGCACACATGTATCTGTATGCTACTACTCTTGTTCTAAAGCCTTAAAAATCCCTTGTACCTAAACGTCCCTGCAATCCTAAGCAATTTTAAGTAATATTAAGTAAATTTCTTTGAGTGTCTTAGGGCAAAGTAAATATTGCTTAAGTTCTCTTAACTGAGTAGATGTACTCATGGAATTGTGTGGAAAGTAAACATCTGCATTTGAGATCATGATTTTCAATATTAAAGAAAATAATCTTGGCTCCAATGTGTAATAAAATCACAGTAATGCATACTATGTAAAGTAAAGAGCATACTATGTTTGAAGATTTACATGTACTGTAGATTTGGCTCTCCCATGCAAACACTAGCAGAAAAGTAAATAAAATGGGCAAAGGACAATATGTTATTGTGCTTTTGCATTCTTGTTTAATTCATGCATAATTTAAATATCAAATTATTTAATGTTAATTAAGTATCTGATTATTATAATCAATTAACATCTTAATTTATTTCTCATTTCTTTTATGATATTGATTGGGAAATCACTGCTCAAATATAAAATAATTAAAAATGTAAGCTAAGAGTAGTTACATGAAATTCTTAAAAGTATGCAATACAATCATTGTTCATAGGCAATTTATAATCTTTCTGAGAAACAGCAGTAAAACAGAAAAAGTGTGAATATTGATGCAATTCCTTTTGCTGATCTTTCACCTTGATACAGTTGTCCTCAAATTTATTTGTATATAAGAACTCTTCTGGTCTGTAGAGGAACTAAATAATTTGCCTATTACTGAGGCACATCTTAAGAGATTCTGGTTTTAAGTTCTAGCTAGGGCTTAATCGTCTGTGCATTTTCCATATGCCCATGGCTATCTGATATAGGTGAGTTCATAAGCTATGTCTTCAGAATGGATTCTTCAGATGTTTTAAAGAAGAAATGTAGATGAAAGTAAAGCTGTCATTTGGGGAGGAGGATTAGCCATCCATCTTTAGGGACTAGTTTAGGGGAACTGAGAGACCTTTTCCTCTTACTGCTCCTCCCAAATAGCTTTATTTCTTCTTCTTCTTTTTTTTTTTTTTTCGGTACCGGGGATTGAACGCAGGGGCGTTCTACCTCCACGCTACACCCCCGGCCCTATTTTTTATACTTTATTTTGAAACCGGGTCTCATGAAGTTGTGGAGGGCCTCACTAAGTAGAGAGAGAGAGAGAGAGAGGTAGGGAGAGAGAGAGAGAGTGAGCTGAGGCTGGCCGCGAACCCAGATCCTCCGGTCTTTGCCTCCCAAAGTGCTGGGATTACAAGCATGCGCCACCATGCCTGGTGTTAGCTTTCTTTCTTTCTCTGGGAGGTGTACTAGGGATTGAACCCAGGAGCATTCTACTTTTGAGCTACACCCCCAGCCTTTTTTATTTTTTGTTTTGAAAAGGGTCTCACTTGGTTGCTGAGAGTCTAAGTTTCTGAGGCTGATCTTAAACCTGTAATAATCCTATCTCAGCCTAACTAAGTACTGGGATTACAGGCATGCACCACCATGCCTGGCTTCCCAAATAACTTTCTAACCCTTCTTATAAGAAAACAAAGTAATTCTACAATTAGAAATGCATTCCTTTGGTTTGGAACATTGTCCTTAATAAAGTGCAAATATATTGATAGGAGAAGATCATTCAGCCATCATCTCTACTTCATTTTGGCTGACTTTATTAGGTCTTCCTTAAGAGAGAGAGTTTGATGACAGATCAGGGGATGATAAGGACACTGTTGTCCATAGTATGGAGAGGAGAGGAACCCAAAATGGAGAAGGCTATTCCAAGTGTTTCAGTGACTTCAGGAAGAACTGGGGAGATGGGGAAGACAAAGGAAAGGAAAAATGTGGTGTATGGAAGGATTTCCATTTACATGTAGTCCAGAAGAGTTGTAGATGTCCATTTACTTACAAGATCCAAGTACAGTAATTCTTTAAGGGTACTCAATAGAATTTATATATTTTTGCTCTGGTTCCTTTGTTTATATCTATAAAAGTTCCTAAATTGAAAGCTTATGAATCCATGGGATTCTGTAGTGGGGATTATTGCTTTGTATAGGCATGATTTAGAACCATAGATTTCAAAGATTAGCCATAATAAATCTTAGGGACTTCCTTGTTCTAGGACAGCAAATAGATTTCAACTCACGTGCAATCTCAAATTGATTGGTAGTGACTGCCCAGTATACTGTGCTGTGAAGGTTTCTGTGAGTGATCAGCAATGTCTATTCTGTCTGCCATGGGAGTAGGCAGAACTCCCTCGGTCTAATATCCTAACTTTACACACACCAGGAAATTGAAATTCATTTTTAGTCACAAAGTAACCTCAGGAAAGATTGAGAGAAATAGTGCATGGTTTGCAAATCTTTGTGCGGACACAAAATTAAAATGACTCCATTTCCTTTATTAGGAAAGTTGCCCACAAGACTCCAGATGTGGACAGAACTGTGTACTGTTATATTACTATGGTTCAGGGTTGTTGTGCATACTGTTTTAGCTTCCATCTTTTTCTTATTCACCTGTTGTTAGAATGGAATGTACCAAGGGATCAATAAACGGAAACCTAAATAGTGCAGGAAAAAAGTACGAGCACCTTTTAGGAATAAAAGTCTTTGTGTATTTTCAATACTTGGGAGGAACATTTAAATTACTGATTGTATCTCCATATTCTTGTGAGGACTAAGGAAATAGGGCAGAAATCAGTGAGCTAGAATATGGTTGAATTACAAGAGTTCACCTTTCCTCACATCTCTGTCTACACACCATCCCATCAACCCATGACCAGTTTTATAAAAATTTTAGGCATCTCAAAGAATATCTTTAAGAGGCTTCTGAAGAGCAAGTCTAGTGTCACTGTAAATCTAAGCATTTGGCCAAAAGAGACCAGGTAGAATTGCACTATGCCAATGAGAAAGTAAAATTCCGCAGGGATCTGACCATATCCAAGTTTTGGTCTCTTAGGGGTTTTAAACTGAAGTAGAAAAGGAATATTCCCTAGAAATCATAGAGACATAGATGTTGAAATATTTTGCAGATTCTTCTGAGTTTTGCTAATCCTTCTGCTTCTTAGAAAACATAATTTATAGATGGGCGTGGTGGTACACGCCTATAATCCCAGTACTTGGGAGACTGAGACAGGAGGATCACAGGTTCCCAGCCAGTCTCAGAAACTTAGCAAGGCCCTCAGCAACTTAATGAGACTGTTTCAAAATAAAAAGTGAAATACTGCTTGGAGTGTGGCTTGGAGGTAGAACGCCCCTGAATTCAATCCCTAGTACCACATTAAAAAAAAAAAGGAAAGAAAACATAATTCATGTCTGGTCTCTACAAAGACAACACAAGAGCCTCTTAAAAGTTGACTTTTAAAATTCCACTTAAAAAAGATTCAATCTCAGGAAGTACCCAACACCCATGACTTTGCATTTCTTCTCTATTCCTCCCTCTGGGCTTTTGATCAAGGTTTTGCCTCTCTCTGGATGGAAATCCCTTCCATCTCCATTCCATAAATAGGTGTTAAGGTCCTGCTCTCCATTCATTCCTGGATTCATCTACCACATCATTTGATTCTATTTACTCAATAAACATTTATTGAATGCCTACTGGGTTACTGTCAGATAGCTCCAGTTTACATAGATTTTATAATCTAGATCACAACCAAAGGTACGCAAGAAATGGCATAATTACAATTATGTCCTGTGTTCCAAAGAAAGAGGAGAGGGAGGAAACACCACCTAAGAAGTCAAAGAAGAACACACTGAGAAAACAAGCTTTTATCTGAGCCCAGAAGAGTGAATAGGATCAGGCTAGGTGAAGTTTGTGAGTAGTGGTGGGGGAGGGGCGAAGGGAGGAAATAAGGGAAGAACATTCCAGGAAGAAGGCAGTGTTTGGGTAAAGCCACGAGGGAGGAGGCAGGAAGGAGCATAGTAAAGTGTGTGTGTGTGTGTGTGTGTGTGTGTGTGTGTGTTTGGAGGGGTCCTCACTGAGAGATGCCTGCTATGGTTTGAATATTTGTTTCTTCCAAAACTCAAGTTGAAATGTACTTGCTGTAGCAGCAGTATTATGAGGGCTCTGTCTTCATGAACGGATTAATGACCTTATTGTGCTGTAGTGAACTTCTAATAAAAGGATCAGCCCCCTTCTGCTCTTCTCTTGCACATGCTCATCTTGCCCTTTCACCTTCCAGCAGAAGATGTTGTGGCAATAAAGCCCTTGCCAGATGCAGCCCCTCAATCGTGGACTTCCAAGCCTCCAGAACTGTAAGAAACAAACCTGTTCTTTATACATTACATAGTGTATGGCATTCTGTTATAGCAGAAGAAAACATACTCAAACAATGCCCAAGATGGGGAAAGAGAACTATAAAGGGGCCAGATCACGTAGGTCTTGCAGGCCCTGTTAAGAACTCTGGACTTGAGCTTATGAACAATGGGAAGCCACCGAACGCTCTTAGATAGTGTAGTGCACCTCAGGCACCACTCCTTCAAAAACCGTTTTCATTTTCCTCCGGCATATGATTTGAAAAACCTAAAATAGTCATCTTGTGTCAAAAACATATAAGTATGGACCTGTCTCCACTACACCATGATCTCCTTGTAGGGAAGAATTATGTCTTTATCATCTTTGTATAATTTTCAGCATAGCTAGCAGGATAGTGTGGAACAGTTTATTGGCAGGGAAAGGGCTCTGGAATCAGTAGGATCTGGCTTTGATTCTTGTCACTATGCTTTTCCAATTCCATGACACTAACCATGCACCAAGAGAGTGCAGTAGGAGGGCCCACCCTGGGTGCAGGCAATAAGGGTGTGCATTGCTATTAAGAATTCAAAAACAATAATAAACTCCATGGAAAGCTGATCTGCTTTTTATTATCACCATGTGCTGGCAATTCTAAACAATGTCAGTGATAAAATACTCCTCCCCCAAAGAATCTTTGTGGGTCTAGGTTCTAAACAATCGAGTAGTTACTGTTGAGATTTTTCCAATGTTTTATTATGAGAAATTTCAGACATATAGAAAAGTTGAAATAACCTTACATTGGACACTCACCATCTAGATTCTACATCATTAGAATCATTAATGTGTTCTATTACTTCAGTGTACTCTATATCTATTCATCTATCCATCCTCTACCCACCTATCAATCAATTTCTGGGATACTCTGAACTAAGATGTGCTCATGAATACAATACCCTCTGAAGATTTCAGTATGCATTTCATGAAGTGTAGCGATTACATATTTATAGGGCATTTAATGTTTGTTTAAAGCTAGTTTTTTCTCTTACGGAAAAGTTTGCATAGCATGAAATATATCAATCCAAGAACACCATTCGACGAGTTTTGACAAATTCATACACCTGTATGAACCAAACCACCATCAAGATACAAAAATATTACCATTATCCCCACAGGTTGCCTACACTCCTTCCCTTCTCTCCAGAAGAAGATTTTTGCCACTACAGAACAGTTTGCCTACTCTAGAGCTCTACATAAATGGAAGTGTATAATATGGACTCTTGTGTAGGGCAGTGTTCTCTCAGCATAAAGAGTTTCAGATTCACCCACATTTTCACTTTGATCAGTAGTTTTTTCTGTCCTGGTTTCTCAGCAGCATCCCTTTATATGAGTAGACGATAGTTTGTTGTTTATCTGTATTCCTATGGATTGGTGCCTAGGTTTGGCTGTTATGAATGAGGTTGTGATTAAGTTTTGTGTACAGGGTACTTTGTGAATTTGTATTTCATTTCTCTTGGGAAAGTGTCCACAAGTAGAATTGCTGGGTTGTTGTATGTTTTGATTTATCGGAGCCTACAAGACCTTTTTGCACAGTCCTTTCTCACCCTGTCATCAGCAAAGTAGGAGAGTACTCACTGCTCCACATTCTTGCCAACATTTGCCGGCTTCGATCTTTTTAAAATTTTAGTCATTTTAATGAATCATAGTGGTATTGTGGTTTTAATTTTAATTTCCTTAATGACGAATGAGGTTAAGTACTTTTTCATGTTCTAGTTGACCCTTCGTATGTCTTCCTTAACATGGTGTCTGTTTGAATCCTGCGCCCACTTTTAACTGGGTTGTTGGTCTTTTCATTACTGTGTTGTAGGAGGTAGACACATGTTGTAGGAGGTAGTCCTTTGTCAGATGATAAACATTTTAAATTATTTTCAGCCAGTCTTTGGCTTGCCTAATCCTTTTTAAAATGGTGTCTTTTGATAAACATAAGTTTTAATTTTGATGAAGTCTAACTGATCAATTTTTTTCTTTAATGGTTCTTGATTTGCTTATCTTACCTAAGAAAGCTTTGCCTACCCTTACATCGCTATGTCTTTCAGAAAGCTTTGAAGTTTGAGATTTTATGTTTAAGACTATGACTACCTCAAATTAATTTCTATGTATAATGTGAGGTAGGAGTGGAATCCACTTCCTTTATAGATTTCCATTTGTTCCAGCACCATTTCTTGAAAGACTTCCATTCCTCCATTGATTACTTTGGAATCCTTTTTAATAAAAAAATGGCCACAAATTGTCTCAATTTTGTTCCAATAATGTGTTTGTTAATCCTTATGCCAGCCCCACAGTAGTTTTTGGTAATTCTGAACAATTTTCAATTTTGTTCCAATAACGTATTTGTTAATCCTTATGCCAGTCCCACAGTGGTTTTTGGTCATTTTGAAGTCTAGTAGTGTAAGTACTACTAGACTTTTGCCCTTTTAAAAAAATATTTTTGTACATTCTATGTACTTTTAATTTCCACATCATTTTGAAATAAATTTGTTTACAAATACTGCTGGAATCATGATTGGGGTGGCATTGAATCTATAGATCAATTGGAAAGAATTAACAAGTTAATATTATTTCCCTAATAAATTGATATGGTATGTTTTTCCATTTATTTGGAGTTTATTAATTTCTCTTAGAAATATTTATAGTTTTAGTGTATAGTCTTACAGCTCTTTAGTTTATTCCCAAGTTTTTTTCTGTGTGTGTGGTACTGGGGATTGAACCCAGAAGCATTCTACCTCTGAGCTCCACCCCCAGCCTGATTTTTTATTCTTTATTTTAAAATAGGCTCTCACTAAGTTGCAGAGGACCTCACAAATTGCTGAGGCGGGCCGCGAACCTGCGATTCTCCTGTCTCAGTCTCCCAAGTACTGAGATTACAAGCCTACGCCACCACCCCTGGCTTCTCAAGTATTTTTGATGTTATTGCAAATAAAATAATTTTTATAATTTTTATTACATTTTTCAAATATTTGTCTCCAGTTTCGAAAAATACAATTTCATCTTTGTATGTCATCCTTTTATCCTGCAGTCTTGCTAAATTAATTAGTTCTAATAGTAATTTTTTAGATTCCTTAGGATTTTCTGTATAAACAACCATGTCATCTGCAAATGAAGATTATTTTACTATTGCCTTTCCAATTTCCATGGCTTATTTTTATTTTTCTTGCCTTGTTTTGCTGGCTAGGACCTCCAGTACAATGTTGAAAAGAAGTATGAGAATGAGCATTCTTTCCTTGTCCTTAATATTAAGGAGGAGGAAATAAATCATTATTTTACCATTAAATATTATGTTAATTATAGGGTTTTTCATAGATGTTCTTTATTAGAGTGAGTAAACTCCCATAATTTCTAGTTTGATGAGATTTTTTCTTTTTAATCATGGATGGGTGTTGAATTTTGTGAAATGCTTTTCTGAATCTATTGAATTGATCACATAGGTTTGCCATTTCTCCTATTAATCTGCCTATTGTTTGTTTATTTCAGTAGATTCAATTATCAAACTTTCAGAGGGAAAATTTTATCTTTCCCATAATATAAAAAATGAATTATTAAAAGAAAACCTGTTCTAATATTCTAGAAATGGGTACTGTAGTCTAGGATAAAATTTCTTGTAATAAAATTATATCCAGATTTAAAAATTGCTGTGTAGTAAAAACTTGGGTGGCAGAGAAGACAGTGTTTTTTTTTTAGAAAATTGTTTAAAAATAAAAAGGTGTTTCTAGTGATCACAAAGTTGTTGACAACCAAGATGCACACAACATATGGAAGTCAGTTTTATGAAATGTCAGAGTAGTAATTTTCCAAATTAACAAGTATATATGATTTTTCAGTTATGTACAATCGATGTACATATATGTACATTAATAACATATAAGTAGATTGTTAACTATTTCACTAAGATGCCTAAAAGCATACATGCTCAAGTTTGAAAAAATATATATATTTTTTTCTTAATTTTCTGTTTTAGAAAATGGGCATGGCTTTGTAATCAGGAGGGCCTTGTATTTAGGTGTGTGGATAATTAGAGAAACTGTAAGGGGAAGCCCTAAGTAGGAGATAAAGACAAGCACAGGGAGCTTCCCTTCCAATATTGACAGTTTTTAACAATTTTCCTCGCAACATTTCAGAATATGAAAGTGCTCATAAGCCACTGAATTGTAGTCTGGCTTCGACTTGTTCTTGAGCCAGTGAGGTTTTAGAAGAAAGCTCACTTACTGCAGTAGCCATAGCAACTTCAACACTATAGGCCCTACCTTAATAGCTCTGCTCTCCAACAAATTCTGGGGAGGAGTGGGTACTGTCATAATAGAGGGACGATTTCCCACTTTTACCATTTTAAAGTATCATATTTGTTAATATTCAGTTCATAAATTCACTCATTACCAATCTCATGTACCTATCTCAGAAACACACACACACACACACACACACACACACACACACACACATATCCATTCCAACTCTTCAACTGAATCCTCATAAAGACAACCAACAGAATTGTGGTTAAGAGGATGAAGCCACTGTGTGGACTGGAAGCTTCCACTCTGCATACTGGTTTGAAATGGTGACCATGTGGAATGCCTCTCCCTGCCTGCTTGCAACAACAACAAAAAATTTTTTTTGGTACTAGGGATTTAACCACCCAGGGGCATTCTACCCCTGAGCTATACCCCCAATACTATTTTAGTTTTTATTTTGAAACAGGGTCTCACTAAGTTGCTGAGGCTGACCTCGAACCTGCAAAACACAGAAATTTCTACTTGTGCTCCTCACTCTGAATTAAAAAAGAGGAGACTCAACTTTTATTGGGAGGGATGCTCATCAGGATGCAGGCCCCTCAGCAGAACCTAGAGGAAGTGTTTCTCTCTGGGTCTAGTTGTCCTGTATTCTTCTCGGTTACCTCTTCAAACTCTTGCATCTCAAAAAGAAATTCTTAGGCTTACACAGACATGTTTAATTAAATCAGTCTGCTGGGTTTTTCTAATTATAGATAGACAGTGGGTTCCTTCCACTATTTTATTTATTATTATTATTAGTAGTAGTAATACTGGAGATGGAACCCAAGGGCATTCTACCTCCAAGCTATATCCCCAGCCCTTTTTATTTTAAAAACAGAGTCTTGCTAAATTGGCGAGGGTCTTGCTAAGTTATTGAGGCTGGTCTCGAACCTGTAATCCTCCTGTCTCAACCTCCCAAGTACTGGGATTATAGGCATGAGCCACCACACCCAGCTTTTCATCATTTTAAATATTCTTCCTTCTTTCGTCTGCTCTCATCTCAGCCTTTCTACTTACCTAGTTAGGGAGTGGGACACTGGGGAAGGAATACTTGTCAGACTTGATATGATATGGAGATGAACAGATAATGATGGATGTTTTTATTAAAAAATTTGCATTTGAAAGAAATGTATAACATTTGCAAAATCAACCAAAATCAATGGCCAGGTGCTTATGGACTCATTAACATGCTTTAAAAAATAACTAAGTTGTCACAAATGAATAAGAAAGCAAGCACTGTTCCATGCTGTAGTCTTCGGGGCAGAAGAAGGCAAACCTGAGAAGGTCGACAAAGTCGGTTGTCAAAGTGGGCACGCGCTTATTCTCAAGGAGTGATTCCTGGAGCCTTAGTCCTATTAGCCTCCCTGAAAAAAATAAAAAAAGAGAGGGCAGGATTTCTTGGAAAATACTTTGGGGGACTGTTGCATGTTTTATGTTCTTCTCACAGAGCTATAATGCACATTAGCTTATTAAAGTCTCTGAAAAGAAACCTATTAAACTTTGTTTAACCCAGTGTTTAGAGTTTAGATTCTAGAATTCATTTGAGCATAGGAATCCTTTTTGCACACAACTCCTATTAACATCCCACAGGACTGCTATTTCCTAGAATATACCTAGGGAACTGCAATTTTAGTCTATTACATTTCTTATTTGTCTTTAAAATAATTCGTTTCTTATTTGTAATTGGAAAAGCTGCGGTCCCCTCCCCCAACGAAGCCCAACCTGATGTGACTCTTTCCAATCGAGGACTGGCTTCTTCCATCTCCTGAGGGATTTCCATGACTAGGCTGGACCTAGAGGCCAACAGGAGGCTCCTGCCAGGTGTAACCAGCTCAACCTCTTGCGCACCATGTGGTCTTGCTCTCTAAATTCAGTCCCAATCCCGGCTACATTTGTCTCTGTCCTGGGAGAGTGTTAGAAATGCAGAATCTCAGGCCCCACCACAGAGAAGGACAATGGTCATTTTAACCAGATTCCCAGGTGATTTACATGCATGGAGCCAGAATCTAGGGAGCCTGAAGCAGGGAGAAGATGCCTGGTCCTGCAAGAGGGTGGAGGGTGGGTGGCCAGGTCACCTGCCGTCGACACAGAGTGTTCACAGAGTAAGGAAGCCCTGGAGAGTGTGTGCCTCTGTGCCTTTGAGGGTGTGGTGGGGGTGGGGGTGAGGGTGGAGTCAGAGATCGTAGAAGGACAACTTGGAATCTTCTTAAGGGAAGTGAAAGAGGATCAGCCCGGGGAATTGAGAACAACAGACACAGTAGCCCAGGGGGTGCTGGGAGCCCAGTCCTCAGGGATGTAGCTTCTTGTGAGAGTCAGGCAGAAGTGGACACAGCCCTTCACAGTGTGAAACCCAGAACAACTGCATGTCAATGACCCCCATCTCTCAGATGAACAACTCAATGGGTAAGAAAATACTGCAACTCCACACAGGCGTGAAATCAGGGCTCATTTACCTCCAAACTGACTAAAGAAGTTAGCATTTAGTTAAAGCTTTTGCTAAATTTTTTTGAGGTGCTGGGGACGCAACATAAGACCTCGTGTGTGTATTGTGTGTGTGTGTGTATGGGTGATTGAACCCAAGGGCCTTCTACCTCTGAGCTACACCCCCAGCCCTTTTTATTTTATTTTATTTTATTTTGAAACAGGGTCTTGCTAAGTTACCGAGCACTAGCCTCAAGCCTGCTATCCTCCTGTGTCAACCTCCCAAGTACTGGGATTACAGGCATGAGCCACCATGACCAGCTAACCCAGGACCTCTTACATGCTAGACATGTGCTCTACCCCAGCCCCAAAGTTTTTAATTCTTCAGCTTTCATCCACATATATACACATATACTTACAGAGAGAGAGAGAGAGAGAGAGAGAGAGAGAGAACCTAGACCTCGTGCTTGTGAATGGCACAAAATTATCTCTCAGTATCTCCATCTTCATCCATTCACAAACCACCCTGCTCTCACACCTGCACACACACATGAAAGTACACATGTGTGTGCACTGTGTGCACTTCTTATTCTTGCATTACAGAACACATAGGGTCGGAGTCTTCAGCACAGCGCTAATTCCAGCCCCCTTCTCCTTGCTCTATGGCGCAGAGGAGGAGCTCTTTATTCCACTACCTGCTGTGAATTTGTCCCACATTGCTGGGCACACTTAGCAGATGTAGAGTAGATAGTGCTCAAAACATTCTTTTGCAAAGTGTTAGAATTTTTCTATAAATTTAAGGATAGAGATCATTCCATCTTCCCTACCCTCCTCCTTTCTACCACACTCAACTGATAAGAAAAAGACGAATTGAACATACACATGTACGTGTCATCCAAGAATCTCAGGAAGCCTGAGATGGGCAGTCTCTAGTCTCTGTTACAGGAAAAGCTGCTGCCATCCTTATTCACGGAGAGCCGGGAAGTAAGGAGATGTGTTCAAGGTCATAGCCCTCATTGCCTAGATTTCCAGCTACTCAGCCCACCCTCAAGGCACACTACCGTTGTCTGCAGAAATGAAAAGTACAGCCAGCACACTCTTGGCACGATCACATCCACACATGAAAGGGGATTACACGTGATCCACACATGACCCACGCATCTAACTGAAGATGGGAAAGCCTGACCCTGGCTTTCAGAAAATCTCTTGACCTGTTTTTCCAAACAATTTCGAGTTTTGGCAAAAACTTTTGTGATTTTAAAATGCAATTTTTAGCCTTAATTTAAACCCTTGTGTATTTTCAAGGGAAATGTAAGTTTAAAACATGGCTTTCTTGATAAATGGAAGCCTGTGCTACATACAAAGAAGGAGGGGGAATGTCCTGAGGTCACTGCTGGCTGATTCCCAGAATGATTCCCATGCAAGCTGTTGCAGAGTTTGGAGCAGCAGAGGAGGGCTGGATGGGGGTGAGAGGAGCAGAAAAAGAGATGGTAGCGCTGCCCTGCAGAGTGGTAAAAAGAGGTGGAAGAGAGGACAGACGGTGTGGATGGTGGTCGAGGGACCTCACACCAGTTCCATCCCAGGCCTCAGGACAGGTGCAGAAAGTAGCTGTGTAGTTTGCTGACTCTTCCCACCACTTCTTCTCTAAGACAGTGGTGGGTCCCAGAGGCAGCAATCACACTGCCTTGATATTTGTATCCTTACGGCCTAACATGCTTAGCACATAGTGGATGCTGGGTAAATGCTTCCAACATAGATGACAAACAAGTGAGAAAAAGAAGGCATTTCCAAGCCAAACCACCAAAAGCTAACCAAGTCTAGACCAAGTCTTTAATAATTAGGGTTACTTGTTAATATTTCTAGGTACATCCCAAACTGGTAAAATAAAAGATCCATCGGTCAGTGTAGTACAAAAAATATATGTAAAATATAAAAATTAGTCAAAGTCTGTTCCATTCAGTGGTCCAATCAGTTCAACACAGCAGCAGAACCAGCAGCTCTGGGTGGACAAAGCATCCTCCTTTCTCCTGCTTCTCTGACCTTCTCACTGCTGCTCAATCCCCTGCTCTCTCTCTCTCTCTCTCTTGCTCTCTCTCTCTTTCTTTTAAATCTACCAGCTCTTGACCATTTGGTGAGTTAGGTGTGCATAAAAACGGCTTGGCAGATCAGAGTTACAGTTTCAGGAGTACTGAATTATAGCACGTGGGCTGACTTTTCACTCTGAATCTCACAGATGGCTAATTCTTTCCTACTCTAGAGCTGGGAGGTGGAGCAGCCACCGCGTGGACCTGGGCGGGGGGCTGAGGTGTGGGCAGGAGCTCTCTGCACACACAGCCTGTCTTGGCTAAAGGGGGGAAAACCAGAACTTAGATCTGATGCGGTGCACAGCCGTGTCCCCTTCCCCCTCCTCGCCCCAGAACATGGCAAACTAGTGCACTAGGGCACATCCTTAAGGACCAAATCATGTTAGAACAGGAAGAGAGGTGAGGGCTTTCCTTTCTTTGTCAATAAGGAAATTATAGTCCATGACCCTCTGGCGGGCTGTCTGGCTGAGGGTGGGGCCCAGATTCCCTCCTCCCTGGGTCAGGGGCCTCTATTTTGCATATGCTTCTACTTGTGGGCAGTGGAGGCAAGGCAGCCCATTGCTGGACCAGACAGAGAGTCAAAGATGCTGCAAAGGAAGGAGTTGAGCATGTGTTCAACGGGCTTGTGTTTATGTACACTGGGTCAGCCCAGACCACTCCTGCTGTAGACATTAGTGCAATTCAGCAAACAGGGTAGGATGCCGTTCTGCCTCCTTGTTCTCGAGTTGGGTGGGTGGGATTGTACAAAAAGTTCTAGGCAATAGGTTATAAGTACAAATAATGTACACCATTTCTATACCAGAGCACTTAATTACTGGTGTAGAGTGTCTCTCTTTTTCCGTCTAGCACAAGATAGTGGCTTCTCCGACAGTTTGGTTTCCTGAGCGAGTATGAGCAAAGCCCACCCCACCCCAATGAGATGGGCAGAGAGTTGAGTGAGTGAAGAATAAGCTACTAGGATTTAGAAGTTATTTGTTACTGCAGCAATACCTACCATATCCTGGTTGACAGAACCTCCAATATTGTTTCCAAGGCAATCAATTGACTCTTTGTGCCTGTCTTTCCATACAGTATACCAAGTTTCCCTCCAATGTACTTTATTTCACTAGGGTGGTTCTTTAAATTTGTTTTTTTTTTTTTTTTTTTGCCCCTGCTGATTTCACCAGCAGGAGAATAAGGAAGGGAGCTGTAATATTGTATGCTCCTGCCTCCCCCTCCCATGGCTTCTTCTTAATGATAACTGAGACTAATGGAAGGATCCCATTCCAACTTTGCCTTAGAGAGCCATGGATAAAACATGAAGAATTAAGGTGTGCATTCGAAAAAGCAAAAATAATTTTATAATACAAATTAGGATATTGGTGAAAAAGAGATTAAATTTTTGAAAATTATTTTGAGAAAAAGTAATTGGAGAGTGATGGCAACTCTTATTATGTACAGTAAAATTTTATTCATTTTATATCAGTTTGTTTAAATGAATGCATAATTTAAAGATGTTTTTTCAATTAGTGATGGGCTATGTACCACCCCAAGCTTTGCTATTAAACATTGCAACCACTTGTATTTCATAAATTGAAGCATCCCTATCTTTTAAAAATTTAACATTCTAGCCGGGTATGGTGGCTCACACTTGTAATTCCAGTACTTGGGAGGCTGAGACCAGGAGGTCCGGGTTCATGGCCAGCCTCAGCTACTTAGTGAGGTCCTTTGCAACTTAGTGAGACCCTGTTTCAAAATAAAGAATTAAAAAATAGGACTGAGGGTGTAGCTTGGAGGTCAAATGCCCCTGGGTTCAATCCCTAGTACTGCAAAAAAAAATTTAATATTCTATAAACACAAGTATAGTATATACTCAGTAAATAAGATTTGGAAAATGGAGACACAAAGAAAAATGTTCTAGAGTTTCCTATAATTCTATCACCCAGAAATGGCCATTGAACATTTTATTTCATGACTTCGGAGACTTTCAAGTATATATACATATATATACTGAATTATCCCCCCACCCAAATTTGTGTGTTGACTCCCTAGCCCTGATGTGATGGTATTTGGAGACGGGGTCTCTGGGTATAGATGAGGTTATGAAGATGGGGCCCCATGATGGGATAAGAGCTTTTTATAGAAGAGACATCAGAGAGTGGGTTCTCTCTCCCTCATGCCCCATGTGAGGATAGAGTAAGAAGGTGCCATCTCCAAACCAGGAAGAGGGCCCTTATCAGAACCCAATCATGCTGACCCCCGATCTCAGAATTCCAGCCTCCCTCGTCTCTCCCCTACAGTGCTGTTCTCACTATTCTTGCAGCGGGACTTGGTTTTATTTGTTATTTTACCTGGAAGACCTAGAAGAGTATCAGGGGTATAGTTTAGGATTCTGGCATATATTTAGTGAATGAATGAACAAATGCTAAATATTATACCGTAAGCCTTTGTGGTCTGATATAGACCTTTTAAAAAACACATTACTTTTCTACTAATTAAGAAGACATTGATCATATTACTGGATATTACATTTTTCCTGTTATTAAATGCTCTGCTTTCCAACAAACCAATTGGTATTTCCGTTCCTGAGCTTTCTCGTGCTGCCTCGCAGGGGTTGACTTGCTTCTCGTTGGCATTTCCGTTGTGGGAACTTGATGTTCTGATTTTCTAGCTCTGCTGGTTTTTTTTTAATCTATTCTCCATCTCTCTAAGGTTTGATTCCCCTTTTCTATTGTCTCTTATGTTTTCTTTATAACTTATTCATTATTCATTTAACCTCATGTTTGTGGCATTTTGGTAGTAACATGAATAACAACATAAGTAGTATAACAAATAACACATTCTATCTGTTATATGAATTACAAATATTATTTCCCAGTATGTCATTTCCATTTAGTTTCTTCTATGGTGGTCGTTAGTATGCAAATGTTTTAAATTTCTATAAAGCCAAATTTATGAATCTTCTATTTTAGGATTTCTGCCTTTGGAATCGTATTACCTTGAAAGGACCTCCCTCCCTTGGTTCATACAATTATTTGCTCACTTTTTCTAATAATTTTAGGGAGTTCCTTTTCTTCATCTTAAAAATTTCCTTGTTTAAGTCAGGCATGGTAGTGCACACCTGTAATCTCAGTACTTAGGATGTTGAGACAGGAGGATTGCAGGTTTGAGGCTAGCCTCAGCAACTTAGCAAGACCATGAGGAACTTAGGGAGACCCTGTTTCAACTTAGTAAGACCAGGAGGAACTCAGGGAGACCCTGTTTCAAAAAATAGGGCTTGAGGGTACAGCTTGGAGGTAGAATGCCCCTGTGTTCAATTCCCAGTACAAAACAAAATATTTCTTTTGTCAAATTAACTAAGGTTTCAATATTCAGAGAAGATTGTGATTAGCTTTTCTCCCTCTCTGTCCAAGAAAGAATGAGATAATGGTTCAACAGTTCTACAGAATAAATTTAGTGGATATGGGAATAGAATTTAAGAATTTGTTAATTCACTAAGTAAATTAAATAGCTCCTTTGTATGAGAATAAAACAATAATAAAACTTTCTGATATCTGGGATGGTTTAGCCTCATACTTATGAAAATATAATGTGTATCTTTCACACAGATTGCCTGCTGCAGTTCAATGGTGCCCTCACACACACTATCATATTCCCCTGAAGTCTGAGGCATTGACCAGCAGGAGGCCAAGCACTGGAAGATCTTTCCAGCCCCAACTTGTCCCTGACTGAGTCATCAGGTTCACAGAAGTCCCATTTTAAATGATCTTACCAAGTTTGGTGGATGCTTGAAGAAGTGCTACGGGCTGGATATAGTTTGTCCCCCAAAAGTTCATGTGCTGGAAGCTTGGTCCCCAGAACGGTGGTGTTGAGGTGGTGGGACCTTTAAGAGGTGAGGTCTAGCAAAAGGTGATTAGGACATGGGCGCTCCTCCCTCATGAATGAATTAATGTTATTTTATGGGAGTAGGTCAAGTTATAAAATAGTGAATCTGATTCCTTCCCAACTTCTTTCTTCCTCTCTTGGTCACATGATCTCTCTCTCTCTCTCTCTCTCTCTCTCTCCTCTTCTCTCCTTTGTGTTCCTACCACATAATACCTTCCTACATGTTATGATACAGCCAGGAGACCTTCACTAGAAGCCAAACTAATGGGAATATCTAATCTTGGACTTTCAGGCTCCAAATTGATGGGAACACCTGATCTTGGACTTCCAGACTTTTTAAAAACTATGATCTAAATAAATCTCTTTTTTTTTTATACATGACTGGGTATCAGGTACTTTTTTATAGCAACACAAAACAAACTAAATAGAAGGAAGGCAAAAAGAAAACATGCAGGAAGATATTTGAGGCTAGCACTTTGAATTGTGCCTACTGTACAAAGTGAGAACTAGAATAATGTAATTTTCTGGTCTGCTTGTTCCAGCATGCTTCCCTAGGTTTGTCATCAGCTTTGAGGACACAGAGAGAATTTAAAAGATATTTTAATTCAAGTGACTGTATTCAATTCATTCCATTCTCCTTATAAAACTGTCTGCTGTACAGTCATTCTAATGTGAAACAGTTCTAACTTGCTAACTAAACAGCGTATTAATTCCCACTAACATCGAATCACAGTAGCATATTCATCCACACATGAAAATCTACAAGCAAAACACAAATCCAAGATAGATGCACCTAGACCCAGAATAGAGATTTAAAGAGTTGTTATGTGTCTATTCAAGCTGGGACCCAAATAACGATTCCCACATAAGAGCTGCCACATTATTCTCTAAAGTTACCGACACAGAACTTCATCTTTTATCTTGTTTATGTTTCTAAAAAGTTACTCTATTAAGAGTTTCTAAATTTTTTTGTCAATTGAAAACCTTAATAAAAATCATTTAAATACAATGATTTTTATTATGCCTAAGAAGAATTTCCACCACTGACAACTGAAAATTACTAAAGAAAGTAAGATTTTGGTTTCACATAAGTAAATTTTCACTCCAAAATGTCATCTGTTGGAACAGAATTCATTAAATCACTAAAAATGTAGTTTAAAGCTGGCTAGATCCTGAGAGGTTTATTACACAGACACTTTCCAAGAGAAATTGTTCATTGAAATGAATTTTAGCCTGGACCCCCTATAATTAGAATGATGAGTGCCTTCCACATTGCAAGTGATGGTTCAGGGTTTTTTTCCCCATTATTTTATTATTACCAAGATTCAAAATAAAGAGTCACCAGCTGATTGCTGCTGTCTGCTGCCTCTCTGGGTTGTTTCCCAAGGGAGAGTTCTGAGCATTCCCAGCTGTAGCTGTTCCTTCTTGTTTCCTTCCACTGAGCTGAGTTCTTCAATAGGAAGTGCTCACGGGAGAAGCATTAGCAAAATTCTTTTTAATTCTGCCCTTCAGCTCTTACCCTGGGAACTTTCACCCACATTAGCAATGGGTTCTTGTTGATGTTCACACTGAGGATAAATCCTTGAGTTCTTTTCTGACTGAAATCATATATGGGAATTGTTATCTGTCAACTAACTTATCAAGTTCCCTTGCTTTTATCTGAAAATAATAAAACCCCAATAGCCAAACACATTCGTACTGATCAGAAACACATTAATGCATATATAGGGGAAAATTATTCCTAATTCACAAATAGTGTTTGATAGCTGAAGTCTTTTAAATCAAGGAATCTTGGGGGCAGAGAGAGGGAAGAAATAAAAGCAACTCTTGGTGTCAAAGGGAATCGCTGATTCAGAAAACAGACAATCCCTTTGAGAAAACTCAAAGTTTTAAATGTCCCAGGTTGTGAATAGGGTCTCTGTTTCATTAGCACTTCATTAATTAGTAGATTTACTTCTTCAGCTAATACCCTACTCATTCTCCTAGTCATCAGAATGGGAAACCTTCAGCTTTCACTGGATTCTACATTCAGTCAGTTGCCAGGACTTAAAGTCTCCATCTTTGAGCTGCTCCTTCTTCTTCTTTAGCCTGGACCCCCTAACCCCCTATAATTAGAATGATGAGTGCCTTCCACATTGGAAGTGATGGTTCAGGTTTCTTTCCATTATTATTATTATTATTATTATTATTATTATTTCCTTCTTTAAAGTCCTGTGGCCCCTAAATGGCCCCACGGACCCAAAGCCTTTTTTGGAGGGGAAAACGTTGCTTCCATGATATATTTTTAGCTGAACTTATTTATTATTCTCAAGAACAATCCCAAATTGACAATTTCTCATTTCTGTGATAAGATGAATGCTGCTTTTTCATCAGTATCTTTCTACCTAAGCTCATTGATACAGTAAATCAGTACTTCTTGAATTTCAATGTTGATAGGAATCAGATGGGGGTCTTGTAAGACAAGAGATTCTGACTCAGTAGTTCTTGGGGGACCGCCTGAGATTCTGCACTGGGAACAAACTCTATGTGATACTGATGATGCTGGTCGGGACCACACTTTGAGGCAAGATTTTAAATTGCCCCATGGCTGTTTTGACAATACCGGTAGTGCCTTAGCATTCGTGGTGTTTGCTGCATGGGAGAGTTCTTTCCAGTTTTTGTTCTGTTTTCATTTCGCCTGCTTTGTGACTGTCCTTCTTGATACTTGCTCCATAACAGAATAACAGAGTTGATGCAACTACATTAAAACCAAAAGGGAGACATAGTGTCTGGCGGCCTTGGGCATTCCTGCTAGCATGAGCTGCAGTCTTTCAGGGGTCTTAATTTTTAATAGCTATGCTATCAGATTCTCAGTCTTGGCATTAGGGCTAGGTGTTACAGCTTCCCATAAAGTGTTCTGATTTATGGACTCACTGGTCCTCACCATAAAATGAGGAGAAATCATAAATTTGAAGAAAAAATAAGTTCCACATTCTAGCTAATGAGATTTCAAGTCATTTGTTATTTAATAAGCATTTAATAGCATGAAGATCAGAATAACTCCAACTTGCAAAATGCACTTAACATTCTGGAAACATCAGCAACTGAAGAGTGGGTTACATGATCTAATGAGTGTCATTGCCTCTCTCCAGACCTGTTCCGTTTCCTTGCCCTCTCTGGCTTGTTTCTGGCTCCACTCACCTTTTCCACTAGCTTACCACATGATTCATCAACTTTCTGGCACACCCCACTTACCATCTGTGTCCAACATCCCAGTAAAATCCAATAAACTTTCTAGTGTCCAGCATCCCATTAGCTATATCCTCATGTATAGCTAACTCACTGGGAGTTGATCGTCATAATGAAGACCTTTAGGCCAAGAGCACAACCACTCTCTGAATGCCTACTGTGAGCCAACTTATATATATGCTAGTTGCATCAACCGAATCATCTCATTTAATCCTGAAGCAATAAAGATCCTAAAATGTCCTTTTACAGAAAGATTCGATCATGTCAAATATATTATTAGGAATAAATATATTTTATTTCTTCAACTTCTCAAATGGTTATTAAATTTTATTTGTTTGAATACATAAATACTGTATTGATTCAAAAGACACAAAAAGAATAGAGGGGAAAAATAAGCCTCTCTCCTCCTTACCACTTTCATCAAGTCTCTACCTGGAGGTTACAGGTATCTGCTGTCACCAGTCCATTAGGCATGGTGTCTTAGATGTTGTTAAGAATTTATAAACTGTTAGAACTATATATAAATTCTCAATCATTAACAAATACAAATTGCAATTTAGAAGTATATTTTCATGGCTATTATGTCATTTGAGTCTCCGTACAATACTATAAGGTAGGCAGGACAGACATTCTGTTACCATTTGCACATGAAGAAACAGTCTCAACAAGATGAAATGACCTGCCCATGTGCATACAGTTAGTGACAGACCCAATTCTGGGACAACTAGTCTAATGTTCTTTCCATGACATCATGGAAAAGGTAGCCCAATGATTACATATCAAAAAATGTTAGCTCTCCTTGGCCAGTCAAAATACTCTTTCTATACAGCATCAGTTATCCAAGAATTTACTGTATTCAATATGTACCAGGAGAGCAGTATTTCACATAAATAGCATATCACATAAAAATTTAATATTCTGGCCTGGTGTGGTGATGTACACCTGTAATTCCAATACTTGGGAGGCTGAGTCAGGAGGAATGCAGGTTTGTGGCCAGCCTCAGCAAACTAGGGAGGCCCTCTGCAGCTTAGTGAGACTCTGTTTCAAAATTTAAAAAATAAATAAAATAGGGCTGTGGTTATAGCTCAGAGGTAGAATGCCCCTGGATTCAATCTATCCCCAGTACCACAAAAAATCCTTATTATTCTGTCTTTGCAATTGCAATTATTAATCTGTAATCAAACACACATACATACACACACTTTTAACTTTTATTTGGTGCATTGTATAAATCATATCATAGGAACATAGATGTACACAACTCTTGGAGCACTTCCCTCTGGGGCCCACCCCCTCCCTCCCATCTGTGTATTCATCTTTGAAATTGGAATTGGTAATTTTATATACATATGTAGCATTATTTTACCTGCTACATTCTTTACCTCTCCATCCCTGCTCCTCCCTCCCCTAAGTCCTCTCCATCACTCCATTGGAGTCTCTGCTCTTCTTTCTGATGTTATCCTTGTTTCCTAATCTCTATCTAGCTTCTACTTATAAGAGAAAAATACAACTATTCATTTTTTGAGATTGGCTAATCCTGCTTTGCAGAATAGTCTTGGGTTCCATTCATTTTCCTGCAAATGAGATAATTTTGTTCTTCTTTATGGCTGAGTAAAATTCTATTGTGTGTATATACCACAGTTTTGTGATCCATTCATCTGTTGATGGACACCTAGGTTGGTTCCATAGTTTGGCTATAGTGAATTACGCTGTTATAAACATGGATATGCACGTATTGCTCTAATATTCTGACTTCAATTACTTTAGAAAGATGCCCAGAAACGGTATCACTGGGTCATATGGTGGTTCCATTCCCAATCTTCTGAGAAACCTCCACACTTATGTCTATAGTGGCAGTACTAGTTTGCAGTCCCACCGACAGTGTATCAGAGTTCCTATTTCCCCTCATCCTCACCAGCATTTTTTACTATTTGTATTCTTTTTTGCCATTCTCCTTTTTTTGTGTGTGGTACTGGGGATTGAACCCAAGGGCATTCTACTTCTGCACTACACCCCCAGCCCTAGTTTTTATATTTTTTATTTTGAAATCAGGTTTCACTAAGTTGCAGAGGGCATCACTAGGTTGCTATGCTGAGACTGGCCAAGAACCTGCAATCCTCCTGTGTCAGCCTCCCAAATACTAGGATTACATGTATGCGCCACCATATCTGGTTCGATGATTGCCATTCTAACTGGAGTTAGATGGAATCTCAGTGTAGTTTTGATTTGCATTTCCCTGATTGCTAATGATGTTAATTAAACACTTTTTCATACATTTATTGATCATTTATGTTTCTTCTTTTGAGAAGTGTCTATTCAGTTCAATTGCCCATTTTTGATTGGGTTATTTATTTTCTTAGTATTAAGTTTTTTAAGCTCTTTGTATATTCTAGATACTACTTCTTTATCAGAGGGGTAGCTGGCAAAAATCTTCTCCCATTTTGTAGGCTCTCTCTTTAGGCTCTTGATAGTTTCATTTGCTGCACAGAAGCTTTTTAATATAATGTCATCCATTTATTAATCCTTGTTTTAATTTCCAGAGCTTTCATGGTCTTATTGAGGGAGTTTCTTCTAGTGCCTATATGTTGGAGTGTTGGTCCTATGCCCTCTTCTAGCAGTTTCAAATTATCTGGTCTAATTTCTAGGTCTTTGATCCATCTTGAGTTGACTTCTATGCAGGGTGAGAGGTTGGGGTTAATTCCGATCTTTTACAAATGGATAACCAGTTTTACCAACACCATTTGTTGAAAAGGCTGTGTTTTCTCCAGTGTATGCTTTTGGCACCTTTTTAAAAAACCAACTGGCTGTAAATATGAGGGTTTTTTCTGAGTCTTCTGTTCCATTGGTCTATGTCAGTTTTTGTGCTAAAAACATGCTGTTTTTAATTACTATTGCTTTGTAGTATAATTTGAAATCAGGTATTGTGATGTCTTTGTCATGGTTCTTATTGCTGAGAATTGCTTTGGCTATGCTTGGTCTTTTGTTTTTCCATATGAATTTTATGACTTATTTCTCTAGATCTGTGAAGAATGACCATGGTATTTTATTATGGATTGCATTAAATATATAAATCGCTTTTGGTAGGACAGCCATTTTGATTATATTTATTCTGTCTTTCCAAGAGCATGGGAGGCCTTTCCAAAATCTAAGATCTTCAGTTTCTTTCCTTAGTGGTTTATAATTTTCAATGTAGATGTCTTTTATCTCTTTGGTTAAATTTATTCCTGAGTTTTTGTTGTTGTTGTTGTTGTTGTTGTTATTGTTATTGTTGAAGTTATTGTGAATAGATTTGCTTTCTGGATTTCTTTTTCATTCATGATTGCTGTATAGGAATACTAGTCATTTTTGTAAGTTGATTTTGTAGCCAGCTACTTTGCTGAAGCTGTTTATTACCTCTAGAAGTCTTCTGGTTGAGTTTTTTGGACTTCCTAAGTAAAGGATCATGTCATCAGCAAACAAAGATAATTTCAGTTTAATTCCCTTCTCCTGTCTTATTACTGTGGCTAAAGTTTCAAGTACTATGTTGAATGTTGAATAGGAGTGGTGACAGTGGGCATCCTTGTTTTGTTCCTGATGTTAAGGGAAATTCTCTCAGTTATTCCCCATTCATTGTTATGCTGGCTTTGGGTTTATTATATATAACCTTTATGATGTTGAGATAGGTCCATAATTTTTTCAGTATTTTCTATCATGAAAGTGTGTTGGATTTTGTCAAATGTTTTTTTCTGCATCTATTGAGATAATCATATGATTTTTTTCCTTAGCTGCATCAAAGTTGATTTGCATATGTTGAACCAGTCTTGCATCCCTGGCATGAAGTCAACTTGGTCATGGCATACTATTTTCTTGATGTAGTTTTGAATGTGAATTGTTAGTATTTTATTAAGAAATTTTGTATCTATGTTCATCAATGATATTGGCGTGTAATTTTCTTTTCCTGTGGTATCTTTATTCTGTTTTGGGATTAAGATGATGCTGGCTTCATAGATTGAGTTTGGTGGTGTTCCTTCTTTTTTTATTTCATGGAATAATTTGAGGAGCATTGGGCTTAGTTCTTTTGTAAAGGCTTTGTAGAATTCATCTGGGAATCTGTCTAGACATGGACTTTTCTTTGATGGGAGACTTTTTATTGCTGTTTCAATCTCTTTGCTTCCTATTTGTCAGTTTAGGTGTTCTCTGTTCTCTTGGTTCAGTTTAGGTAGGTTGCAGGTATCTAGGAATTTGTTAATTTCTTCTAGGTTTTCAGGTTTATTGGAGTATAAGTTTTCAAAATACTTTCTAGTAATTTTCTGAATTTCTATATTATCTGTGGTGACATCTATTCTTTCATCTCTTATCCTAGAAATTTGGGTCTATTCTCTCTCCCTTCTAGTTAGGTTGATTAAGGGTTTACCAATATTGTTTATCTTTTTAAAAAAGCACTTTCTATTTTATTGATATTCTGGATTTTTGTTTGTTTTCTATTTCATTAATTTCTGCTTTGATTTTGATGATTTCCTGCCTTCTGCTGTCTTTGGGGTTAGTTTGTTCCTGTTTTTCAAGAGCCTTGAGGAAAATCATCAGATTGTTTATTTGGAGTCTTTCTGTTTTTCTTATGTGGATGCTCAGTGCTATAAAATTTCCTCTTAACACTGCCTTCAGGGTGTTCCATAGATTTTGGTAAATTGTGTCTCTACTGGGGGCTCTGAATATCTCCTGTATATGGATATCCACGTTTGGGTAGTTTTCTGATATTATTTCTCTGATGAGATTCTTAATTCCCTTGGTTTGGGCCTCTATCCCTTTTTAAATGACAATTACTCTCAAGTTTTGACATTTGATATTATCCCATAGTTCTTGAACGTTCTGGTCTTCATGCTGTATTGTCTTTTCTGTATTCTTGACTGATTGTTCAGTTATGAATGTACTATCTTCTAAGGCTGAGACTCTGTTTTCCATGTGGTCTAGTCTACTGGTGATAGCTTCAGTTGAATTGTTTACTGATTCTTTTAGCTCATTCAAGAATTCTGTTCTTTCTTTATTAACATGGTCTTGCAAGCCTGAATATTCTCTCTGATTTCATTCTTAAGATCATATTGAAAATCAAAATTCTGAATTCTCCTCTGAATTCTCCATCTGGCATCTTCTGTAGCTCTATATCAGTGACTTCCATTGTTATGGGAATGTGAAGATTTATTGAAGTCTTGGTGGACTTTTTCCAATATTTTCATTTTTTTTAGTTTTGTAGCTACATTTTGGTAGTTCCCGTTTCTTTTTTTGCTAGCTAGTGTATTCTGTGCAGTAGTTATTGTTTTATAGTGAATCCTCAGGTTGGGTATGAATTGGTCTCTGAGCATCTGATTCTTATAATCAGGTGATTAAACTCAGTCCTCACTACCTCTTTAAATGGGTTTAAAACCAACCTGGCACTTCTGAGATTTGTCAGTGTCCTCTTTGCCTGATCACTTCTTCTGAGCTGCCATGTTGTCTATTCAAGAAGATAGTCTGTCCTCAATTTGACTGTTTTGTTGAGGCTGGGAGTGCTGTCTAGAACTCTCACCTTATTCAGACTTCCTTTAAATTTGTGAGGATTTGAGCCTCTTGTTCCAATGCTCCCTGTTGTTATCCTGGGGGTGTATGGGTGGGATTTGGTGAATTATCTTCTGGGCCATTTGGTGTTTGGAGCAACTGGCAGGGGAGCACATATTTCTCAGAGTCCTGCCTTTGGAGTTTAAAGTTCCCACTTCAGGTTTGGGCATTTATGTCCAGGTGGATTCTCCATTATTTTGTAAAATGAGAAAGAGAAAGAAGTTAGGGGAACAGCAAAAGTTCAAAATACAGAAAAATCATATAGGGAAAGCAATTATTAATGACATCAATAATGAAACAAACACTTAAGAAGAGAAGAAGAAGAGGAAAAGGTAAAAATGAGGAAAGAAAAAGTGAAACCCAGATAGGAAAAGATTGCAGACTAAACCATACACAGACACACCCACATGAAGGAAAAGCAAAATTAAAAAGTGATATAACTCTGAACAAAACAAAAAGCAGGTAAACCAAAACCAAAACCAAAAAAAGAATAAAAATAAAAATGAAAATAAAAAAGGGGAAAAGAAGAAAAGAAAAAAAACAAAAGAAAGAAAAATGATAAAAAACAAAAAGAGTAACAGCCAAAGTATAACCACAACTATGCTACAGAAACCATTGTAAAAACAAAGAAACAAACAAAAAACCCACAACAGATATTATCATAACAACAATGACAATTTTTTTACGCTTTGAATGGGAACTTCTTGTTAGTAGTGAAGTTTCAAGGAAGGAGTCTTCTGCTGTAAATGGTTGTGCGCTTCTGTTGCCTCTGTCTGTTTTTCTTTTACCTTTTAGCAAGCTGAATCCAGAAGGGTCAAGTTGAGATCATTTGAATCTTTTCTTCTTACCTCCTTTCTGTTTCAGTTTAAGATTTGTGGAGTCTACCATTCCAAGGGGAGCTTTGCTGATGGTTTATTGGGTGGGGGAGGGAAAAAACCTGTAAGGAAACAGGGGCCTCAGTCCCACAGCCAAATGGAACTGAACTCTGCCAACAACGTGTAGGAGCCGGCAAACAGATTATCCCTTAGAGCCCCCAGAAGGGAATGCAGCTCAGCCAACACCTTGATTTCAGCTTCATGAGACTCCAAGTCGAGACACCAATGGGGCCCACTGGACTTCTGACCTCCAGAGCTGTGAGATAGTAATTTTCCTGTTCTGAAGCTGTTGTATTTGTGCTAATTTATTTCAGCAGCAATGGAAACTAACACACCGTGTGTTCCCTGGAGTCCAGGGGTCAGAGGTCAGCTCTTCAATGGTTCTCTGAAGATCTTTCATTTGCTTAATATGAGGGAAAGACACAGATGAGGGAAGAGGAAACATTTCGGCAGCTTTTGAGCTCTGTCTGATGAAATCTTTTACACGGGGTGGGGGGGTTACTGGGGATTGAACCCAAGGGTATTCTACCTCTAAGCTACATCTCCAGTCCTTTTAATTTGTTTATTTTGAAACAGGATCTTGCTAAGTTGCTGAGGGTCTCACTAAGTTGCTGAGGCTGGCCTCAAACCTGTGATCTTTCTGTCTCAGCCTCCCAAGTACTGGGATTACAGGTGTGTACCATCATGCCCAAGCTCTCTGATAAAATCTGTACCTTCTTCATCAATTCTCAAGTCACCCCTTTTATCCCTGAGACTATGTGAAGGGCATAGGGTTACTGGACCATTTTTTAGTCACCCTTTAGAAAATACCATCTCAGCTCTCTGGCTCCTCTAATACTGAGACAACAGGGAAAATCTCATCATAATATCCTGTTATATACACATATCAGCACAGTTGCTGATTGTTTCAATTTTAGGTGGAAAATTCTTAAAATACATTAGATAGATTGGGGTTAGTCTGAAAAAGCTGGGTAGCAGGAGAGGGAATTGAAGTCCCAGGGAGAGAATTTACCATCAAGATAGGAAAAGAGCCAGAAAAAAAGTGAAGTTATCCAAGACTCAAGTTAATGTGGATGGAACCACACTTCCAGCCTTGGCTATTGGGCATGGCAGGACCCAAGGCAGTGTGAGGGGACAGGATTTTGGGGTCTGTGGCTCTGGGTGAAGGCCAGCTCACAGGTAAGCAGGATTCTTCTGTCTTCCTACAGTGGTCCCTGCAAGGATGACGTGAACCAGGGCTATGGAGCTGGAGCAAGGGCAACAGGTGACCTGTAGCAGTGCCATTTGTTGCGGATGGTGTTGATGTTGATTGATTCATTAGAAGTCTCTCACATGAATGACAACAGATTCAACATGACAAGATCTGAGGAGGCCGAGAAAGAGAAGAGATATCTCTTCTCTCTCACCTTCCTTCCATCAGCATCCTACTTTTATTGAGAGTTACAAAAACATTGTAAGAATAATTAATCATAGGAGATAGCAAAGCAGTCATGGGGTGAGTCAGGGAGAAACATCAAGGTAGTCAGAGATGGATCAGGGAAGAAAAGGGGAAACAAGGAAGTTCTCAGGGTCTTTGCTTATCAGTCTCATTTGGTCCTTGGAAATTTGTCTGCAGAAATCTCCACTTGGGTGGGCAGTTTGTGCCTCCCAAGCTGGACCAAGGTGACCTCAAAGCTGATGACTAATAAGGCCCAGAACAGTGACCCCTTCCTCTCCTGACTTTGTGATTTCACAGAGGGCACAGGGATGAAGCAGGAAAGTGATGTAGCAGCAACGCTGTGACAGAACCACAGTGAGGGCAGGGCAGTACCAGCAGAGTCCTGTTGCCTGGTATCAGAGGCCTCATGCTGGGCAGAGTCTGGGCCACTTGCACATCTGCTAAATTATATGAGCTGAGATGGGAGGCAGATGGGAAGTGACACATTCCTGCCTTTAAAGAGCCTTCAGGGGGGTATGAGTCAGAGCTTCTAATGAGTTCATCCACTTCCACTGTTTGGTGAATCAATACTTAATAACTGAGGGCCTACTATGTGAAGGCCTAGGACCTTTACTCTGGAAACTAACATGTTCATGATGCTGTTTCTGTTCAGGAATTGTAAGATCATGGATAGAATCCTCTTCCTACCAATAGGTCACTTATTCCATGGAGTGAGGGGCAGCTCCAAGGTTATTTCTAGAATTCTGCTTTCTTTCCATATTCATTTCAGAAAGGAAAAAATGGATATAAAGCATAAAAAGATTCATATAATGCAGAAAGATACCAGATATAGAAAAGTCTTCTTCTTGGATATTTTGAGCTGAAACACCTTAAAATTAGGATCATACTATGCACATGTAATGTTTCTCATTTAATTATCTATAATAGACCACTAAGAAATGCATCTGACCCCATAGCTTCAGCACCTAATACCATTCCTAACATACAGTATGGTGCTCAATAAATGTTTGTTTAATCAATAAATATGGAAAAATGCAAGCAGAGCATTTGAAATATTATGCTACATATCTTTCTGCTTTGACTCCTGGCTAATGAATAAGGAAGGTCACTGCAAGAGCGTGAGGGCCACCAGGAGCTTCATATTTCAACAGCCAGTGCCAAATTCTTAATGCCAGATGGGATGTTAAACTGCTTCTTACTTCCATGTTGTTGGCCTCTGTTGCCTCCGTATTATTCTCCAATTGCTTAGTCTCTGTGGATCTTTGATTCTCATTACCTCCAATTGGAATGGCCCAAAAATCATCCTGCTTCCTTTATCTTCTCTCACCTCAAAGTAATCCTGTCATCTTGCTCCAGCTAGAGCCTCTTCCATTAAGAAGATCACGGCAAACTGTCTCCCTACCTATCCCTGTTTGCTCTTTGAGAACTTTATCCTCTGGGAACGTGAGTTTTACACTTTTCGGAATGTATTTAGTTTGAGTTTCTCCTGTCTTCCAGCATTCTCCTAAACCTTTGCCATGGAGTAGATTTAAATTCAAGGAGATAGAGGTTCTGAATGTCTTCTTTTGACCAGATGGAAATCGTTACATCAGAATGCTGATGACTGCAAAATCTTGGCCATATTGTTTTCACAATTAGGAAATGGCAAACACGAACTTCTTCAGCACAAAGCCAGCATGTGAGTTCGGCTTCCATTTGCTGCTATAAATTTTGTTCTTGTTGCTGCCAGTAAACACCAACTGTTCAAGTAAAATAGTAAATCCAAATGTGCCTGTTGGATGAGAGTAAAAAAAATTATATGCTGCATAAATGCTGATGTGAAAGGATTTTTCAACACAGTAAATGGGGGTAGGGGAATGGACCAGGAGAAATAGTGGGTTGAACACAGCTCTCACCAAGAACTTCTTAGTCAAAAGCACTCAAGACTCTTGATGGGATGTTGACTCAACAGACTTTCTAAACATCAAGGAACAATACATGCAGAATTGGAATATTGGCCTTGGGATGGCAGCTTGGGGTCCTACACTAAGTGCCCATAGGGGTTACTGAAGAAAGCATACACAAGTTGTACAAACCAGGGAAAAGAAAAATCCCAAAGCCCACTCAAAGCTGATGGAGGTACAGGGCCAGAGGTTATTTTCCAATCAATGATCAATCAGACAGTTGAAAATCAAAGTCAGTAGCTGGTACCATCTGTAACAAGAGTACTTAGTCACCTTCTGTCTCGCAGATTTACCTTAAGGCTAATCGCCATATGTTTGTACTTAGTTCTTTCTACAGTTCAATTTAATATGAAATGAATTATGATTTAAGGAGATAGTTGTGTTATTGGTTCCCTGAATTTCACTTTGGATTACCTGTGTTTATAATGGATTTCTCTTCTTTCCCTCATCATTTTTGTTATGCAGAAGAAAATGTATGAACCTTGGAGCTAGGTGCCCTGAGTCCTAAGCCTTGATCAGATCCTTGGACCCTTGAGCCTGCTTCTCCTGTGGGTAATAATGTGCGCCTCACTGGGTAATTGTGAGGATTAATTCAGATAATATGTGTTAAATGCCTGGCACAAGTCTTGCACATAAAAGGTCCTGAATAATCACATGAGTTCCCATCCTAGATTAGACTTTGCAAACAAACAATTAAAAATCAGAACATTCAAGTCAATTCTTTAGTGTGATGAGGCTTTAGGCCAAGAACCAAGCAGTACAGAGTTTCCAAACCAGAATATTTCAGCCTCTGAGAATGGCTAGGGCTTATCTTCCTGGCTAAAATAAGAGTTTAATGTAAAGCAGTCTTTTCCTTTTTCCTTCATTTTCTTATGGAAGGGAGAGCATTCTCAGAATAATGGTTAAAATCTGCACTTTGCAGATCTGAAGATGTGGGCAAATTTCATGCTAAAGTTAAGATCTACTGAAAGTGTTAGATGGATATATGAGGACCAGACACTGCTGTCAAAAATAAAACAGATGTTGGTGTCTTGAACGCTTCCATGTGAAGCCAAAGTTCAGTGTGTGACTTGTTATTGTCATTGAATTAATTGATGCATCTGGTTTAATCGGTCAAATTATTTTCACTTAAATGTTCATGTTTCAGTGTTAGGCCGATGGTCAACATTTTCATGGGGGACAGAGTGGCAAATATATGAGTTCAGAGAAAGATAAACTGTTCATTTCTAGATTCCAGATTTAGAGTAATTCTTAAATCTATAATAATAAAGTATTGGTTTCTCCTTATGATTACTTCTGAACATGTGTAAATTATCAGAGTCTGTGAGCATTTATTTCCATAGAAAATAATACCAGCAGAGACACAGCTAAGCCAAGTTGAGCCTTGCTGGGTGGGGTTGAGGAAACAGACCAGTACAGGGAAGAATAAACTGGAGAGAGAGGAAGTATAAAACAGTAATAAACAGCCTTAAGAACATTGTTCCTGGGAAAAGACATCTCAATAACATTGTACATTAACAGGAGTTCTATGTAGAGACACACATGAGTTCTATGTAGATACAATAAGCAGAACCAAAAGGCTCACTTTGAACTCCCAATCCAGCCTGAACAGAAACCGTAGTGAAGGAAATGATGGTTTTGATCTGAAGAAGCTCAGGGTGGGGAGAGAGATAGGAAAACCAGCAGCCCACCCACCAGCTGCCTGGACCTCCTTATGCTGTTCTGGCAGAGAAATCATCCAACTAACACTTGAACATCTCCACAGATGAACAACTCACCCCTCCACATGCTATCTTGGAGCAACATTATTGAAAAATATTTCCTTATTTTGGATCAAGGTTCATGTCTCTGTGATTTCCGTGTATTGGTCCTATTTCTATCACTCAGGGGTCATATGAAGGCTGAATCACAATTCGAGTGGTGGTGATTACTCTAATAAAGATTAAGGCAAGGGTCACAAATTGGTCCACATGATGTTTTAAGTAATTGCAATTTAGCTGCTGGCATTTAAAAATTGGAAAATTACCCATACATCCATATTTTTTAACTCTCTTGAAATTTTTGAAATTCTGGAAGCAATGAGCCCATATTCATGAATGCTAACAATTTGCTGAGTTGAGTAGCAGCTGCCACTTTTAGATAGGGAATGTGCTAGCCGATTTGTCACAGACCTCACTACTCCGTATTAACTTTCACTGAGCCTACTTTCTTCTTTTATAGTACTTGACTGGCTTCTGAGACATTGGCATATGAAATTCCTCTGTATTTCCTCTAAGGCTTCTTTATTTTAGAAGAGTTGTCCTCATCTCCCTGTTCTTTCCCTTTATAGGATGACCCTCAGGCATGCCTGAAGCCCAGGCCTCCACAGTTCACATGGGAAACTGACATTGGATTCATTCACTCGCACAAACAATCCTCAGTATTGTACTGGGTGAAAATGGGCTAGGTACCTTTGGGTCATTTCAGATAGGGTGAAGGTGGGGTGTGGAGGGAGGTTAGAAAAAGTAGGTAAGAATCGCAAAGTATACCTTCTCACACCTGATGAAAGCCTAATTCCAGACTGTTGCTCTTATTTGCAATGGTGAATCCTCGTGAGGATTCCGGCACCTGGGATCCTGATACTTACAAGCAAGAGGTTGTTGCCTCCACAAGGTTCAATTCCTTTGCTATTAAAGAAAACTTCTATCCTCATACAATGTGTATTGATGTACCATTGCAAATTGCCTCGTAGCTCTTCATATTCTGGAAAGGTGAAGAGAGCCTGATTTTGAACCTCCACTAAGAACCTCCACTAAGCTGATGAATGACCTTGGGAAGATTGCTTAACATATCTGAGTCTCAGTTTCTCCATTTGGAACATGAAGATAGTAATAGGTAAGTCCTACCTTATCGGAGTATTGAGAAAAAAATGAGATCATGTGCATATGGTGCTTAGAGCAGCCCCTGATTCATATTAACCACTGAACATTAAACTATTAATTGTCATTAATTTATCATTCCAGCACATTGCCACAGACCACTCCCATGGTACCTCAGCCTTCCCCATGTCTGTGTACACTGGATCAATTTCCAGCTGCCAGCACTTGTGAGTCTTGCCTGAAAGTTCTCTCAGACGCCCATTGCTTTCTGTTCCTATATATTCAGGGCAAACCATACATGCTAGGGAATTAATAGCCTCTTCCCTCTCTGAGGAGTAACCAACCTCTACCAATGACATATGGGAGTTGAAGGGTCAGCCTACTTGCCCCTGGGTAGAGATAACTCTCAGAAGCATGCACCCCATGGTTCACCAGAGTTCTCAGTGAATTTAGCTCCAGTTGCCCACTGTTGCCATAACTTGTTGGATAATACACCCTTTATTGACTGCCTTGCTGTCCCTGCCTCCTTTCCCCACTCCCTCACCAATATTTCCTGAGGTAAATTGCACAGTTAACTACTCACATTCAAACACTTAGCTTCTGCTTCTAAGGAACACAGGCTAAGACAGTTGTTATCAGCTGTGATGCTAGGAAGCCGATCTTTAGGATGAAGTCTGGAACCATATCCCTTGCTTGCCAATTAACAGTAAGCAAGATGGGCATGGTGGCCCATGCCTGTAATCCCAGTACCTGGGAGGCTGAGACAGGAGGATTGCAGGTTCGAGGCCAGCCTCAGCAACTTAGTGAGACCCTATTTCAAAATAAAAAATAAAGAGGGCTGGGGGTGTTGCTCAGATATAGAATGCCCCTGGGCTCAATCCCCAGTACCACAGAAAAATACAAAACAATAAGCAAATCTCATTACTGGTAGTAATTGGCATGGTGGCAATCCTGAACATAGGGTAGCAAGATAGATTTGGCTGAGATATAGACGGAAGCTAATAACCCTGGTATACTGTAGCATTTATGATGGATTTGCATAGCATATACATGGATTGCTTATGCAACATCACTAGCACTTGAAAGATATTTAAATATTCACAGAGTTTCTGATTTATGATTTTGGAATCGCACATAACATTTCCTGGGTTAATTAAATTAATCCCCAGAACAGAGATATGACAACTGGCACATGGCTGTGGTATCCACTGATCCTTCTCTATACCTTATCACCCCAAAGAGGTCAGCCTGTTAGAGAATTGGGATGACTCTGTAAAGGGGCAACTGTCTTAGTCAATATTCTCACTGATATAATCCAAAACAACTGACCACACAACTTAGAGGAAGGAAGATTTATTTGCTCACAGTTTTTTGGAGATTCTGGGTTCAATCCATGTGAATCCAGGTCTGAAACTCAGGGCATGGTGGCGGGAAGCAGAGAGAGAGAGAGAGCACAAGGCTCAGCTCTCACATCATAGAGGCTGGAAGCAGAGAGAGCAGGGGGAGGAGGAAGGATATATAATCCCCAAGGCCACACCCCCAAGGACCCATCCTTAGCAAACAAGCCCTGCTTCCAACATTGCTACCTTGTTTCCATAAGTGCTAGGGAGACATTCTAAATCCCAACCATTACAGACACTAAAGTACTGGCCTGAGTGTGACACCTACAGGGTCTCAGTGCTGTCATTAAAAATTTAGCAGTCTGGCCGGGCGTGGTGGCGCACGCTTGTAATCCCAGTACTTTGGGAGGTGGAGACCAGAGGATCCGGGTTCGTGGCCAGCCTCAGCTCTCTCTCTCTCTCTCTCTGTCTCTCTCTACTTAGTGAAGGCCCTCTGCAACTTCATGAGACCCGGTTTCAAAATAAAGTATAAAAAATAGGGCTGGGGGTATAGCGCGGAGGTAGAACGCCCCTGGGTTCAATCCCCGGTACTGCAAAAAAAAAATTAGCAATCTAACTCTGTATGTAGCCATTGGGGGGACAATAACCCCAGTGGGAAAAACACGGGCTCAGGAACCAGTGGGTAGAAAAAGGAGTGGCTTCTGACACTCACTTCTAGTGGGGAATTGGTGTTTTCTGTCCTACCCCACCTGCAGGTCTGCTGGACTGGAGATTTTCATTGTCAGTTAGGAAATGGAGAGATCTTTGCCAGCAGACACAGAAAGCATGACCTTAGCCCTAAAGTCATGTCTGCTGCCTGGTCATTCTGCATTCCTCATGCCAGTAGAGAGACAGGTGAAAAAAAGAGTTGCCTGGTTACTATGAAGAGACAGAACCACTACTGTATCAAGGGAACACAGGAGCATGTCCGGGTCTTAGGGGCATTTCTTGGGATATCCCTAGGTGTTTCCAAGCCTGGAAAGAACCAAATGGGTAATTGCAGAAAAGGTGGACTGACAGAGACAAAGTGACTCAGGGGTTACTCTTTATATGCACTACAATATAAGTGATACTTAACTTTATATTAAACTGTCAAACAGTTTTTATGAAGTTGTTGTACCATTTGGCATTGCCACCAGCAATATGGGAGAGTTTCATTTGTTGTGCACCCTCGTCTGCTCTTGACCTTGTCATTTTATAATTTTAGTTGTCTAGAAGATGTATTGTAGTATTATGTTGTGGTTTTAATTTGCACTTCCATAGTAGCTAATAATGTTGAGTATCTTTCCATTTGTTAATTCACTTCCCATATATTTTCTTTGGTGCAGTATACAATTCTGTTGCCCATTTTTTATTGGAATGTTAGTTTATTTTTATTATTATTTGTCAGAGTTCTATACATATTCTGGAACAAGTTTTTTTAAATATATATGTTCTGTAAATATTTTAATTCAGTCTCTGATTTTTCTATTCATTTTTCTTTTCTTAGCAGTAACTCTTCAAGAGCAGTGTTTTTTTAATTTTGATGAAGTTCTGCTTATTTTTCTTTCATTCTTTTTTTTTTTTTTTGCGGTACCGGGG